>VDFB02000017.1:68167911-68219235 GCA_007258455.2 Sequoia sempervirens
AAAAAATGCATCACATCAAGACATGAGTCATCTACTTATGTCTAAAATCTTATAAGAAAATATTATCATTTTATTGTGGTTAGGGTGGTCAGACAGACACCTACTTCTTATTTTTTCCCTAAAATTTAAGTACTACTCCATCGAAATTTCAAATTTTTACCAAATAGATTTTTATTTTTTTTAAATAAACCTAGTAGTTTAGAAACTACATTCAATTTTCTACAAATTCTATTCTTACGTTATTTTGAAATAATATAGATAATTTATTCAAACTTTTATGTCAAGTTACCTAACTCTTATTTTCCTAAATTTTTCACCACTTAGGGGCCTATTTTTCCATGATGATCCTGCACATACCCACTATTAACTCAATCTTAACACAATAGGAATTTGGAACGAAAAAGAGGAAATTGGATTGCTAGGATTCAAGAATATGACATGGAAATAAAACCTACCAAGTTGATACGTGGGTGTGGATTGTGTTAGCTCATTGCTGAAAATAATCTTGATGAAGAAATTTCAGAAAATGAAGAGGTAGATTCAAGTGAACGTCCAATGGTGTTGTTTTTTAGCACCAACAACAAATGGTATTTCAATATCACTCATTTCCTCACTTATGGGGAATGTCCTAATCATTTAACCTTAAAGGAAAAAAGAAACATCAAGCTAAAATAAACAAACTTTGTCTTATGGGACAACGATTTGTATAAGTGTGCATTAGATGGGACCTTTTTACAATGTATTGATGAAGAGAAATAGAAAAAACTATGAAGTCATAACATGACTTGTCATGTGGAGGAAATTTTTCAGCGCTAGTGACTACTCACATGATTTTGAGAGCTAAGTACTATTGGCCCACACTCCTTCAAGATTCGTACTTTTGGATGAGTAAGTGCGAGTTGTGTCAATAGTTCATTGGTAAGCCTAAGTTGGTGGCTTTTCCGTTGCAACCTATTATTATTGAGGAACCTTTCCATCAATGGGGAATTCACTTCATCGATGTAGTTAATCCATCATCAAGTGTAGGACATACCTACATCCTAACTATGACTGATTATTTCACCAAGTGGGTAGATGCAATTCCTACTAAGCATGCTACTTCTGAAGTGGTGTGCAATTTATTAAAAGAAAACATCATTTCCAAGTTAGGTGTGTCAAAAAAAATTGTTGTTGACAATGCTTCTTCCTTCTCGTCAAATGAAATTGCAGAGTTTTATTTTGAACATGGCATAACTTTTTCACATTATTCTAACTATTACCCACAAGGAAATGGCGAGGCTAAATCAAGCAACAAAAATCTAATGACTATCATCCGCAAGCTAGTGGATGAGAATCAATGTTTGTGGCACAAAGCTTTGTATGACACTTTGTTGGTAGACATGATAACTCTAAAGTAGGAAATTTTTATGTATCCCTTTCAAATATTGTATGGGTTGAATGCCGAGATTCCCATAACCTTGGAACTTCCAACCCTCAAATTGGCTAAGGCCATTGAGGATGAGACTTTTTATAACTTTGTTAATAAGCGTGTGATGTACCTCTCTAAATTGGAAGAGAAGTGAGTTCAAGTGGTTGACCGCATTGCGGAACACCATGACCAAGTAAAGAATCTTTTTAACAAGAAGGCCAAGTCTCAATATTTTCAAATCAGTGATCTTGTTCTCCTATGGGAAAAAATGAATAGAACCAAATGGTATGCACAAAAAAATTGATTCACTATGGACAAGACCCTTCAAAGTTCATTAGTTGCATGGTGAGAATAGTTTCCTATTAGCATATGGAGATGGAATTCCATTTTCCATTCCTCACAGCTGGCAACATCTCAAACACCTTACATAGTAAAGTGACATGCATTCAAGTGTAAATACTTCTTTTTAGTCCTTATGAAATTTTGTTTTAAGTTGTATCATCATCATCACATGACTCCAAGCCCAATGGATGGATAAAGGTACTTGAATTCTATATTTCTTCTCCCTTCATTCATTTCAAAGAACAGTTGGAGGAAGATCCCCAGAAGGAGCCAACTGTTATCATGGAATCTAGCAATGCTCGATCCATGGATAACCCCCTATGAAACTTTTCCATTTCATAGGTTCATGATGTTCAAGCACACAAAATGAGATCATTTTTAATCCACCTTGATATTCTTTCCAAAATCTCAAACAGTCTGTTTGAGTGTCCTTCCCCATTCATCTTTTGAAGAGCTTCGAAACGAGCATCTTCGTTAACCTCTAGCTTTTGGGATTTGAAATTTTTTTTGAAAGTGTAGAAGTGTTGAAAATCAGAACTCCTACATGTTGAGTTTGTAATTTTTTCTAAGTCCTTAAAGTGCACAAGTGCTAACAATCAACGCTTGTGCATTTTTTTCAAAGTCAATTTTTGGTGCCCAAGCGCCGAGTTTTAGTGCCTGTGCACTTTTTCTATTTACTTACTCTCTCAAGTGCATGGGCACTGTTTTTGGTCTCCAGTGTATTTTTTCCAATTTTGCGCCACTTAACCTGACTTAATTAATGCATGACTTGTGTTTCTTTTATTACACTCTTAAATCATTTTTAAGTGATTTTAAGTTAGATCTCAACACATTTTACTTCAACTTTCTCTCACTCCTACAAACACACATTTTTGAAGATTTATTCAAGCTTACATTTGATTTAGGGTTTTGAACTTCTTTTAGGTAATCTGTCGCTTCTTTTTCTTCATCAAGTTCTTCTTATTTTTTGTTTCAAGAAAATCTGAATGTTTGTTTCAATCTTGTATTGAACTTCTTATGTGATTAGGTTTTGAAATCTTCAATGATTTCATTTTTTCCTTCTTTCTTTGTCATGCCTAGCTTTCCTCTTCCATTTCGAACCTAAAGCCATTTGCATTGTTCATGTTCTACATCATTTGCTTCATACCCTAGGTTTCTTGTTTTCTTCTTTACCTCATTCAATGTCTTGTGTTCCTCTTTCATTTTGAGCTTTTCCTCAAATCATGAAGCGGCCAAAATTTGAGTGACATGCATTCCAAAAGTTTGTGCCATATTAGTTTTGAAAGACTCACATACAATTCCCAAGTAGTGTTTTTTCAAGCACTATTACACTCAAGTTTTTCTCCAACTCCAAGTGTAGGAGCAGTGAAAATCATCACTCCTAGATGGAGTAACTTTTCATCAAAATGCTCAAGCACTTAAAATGTCTATCATCGCACCCATTTTTCTATAAGTGTGAGACCAAGTGTTAGGGTGTTGATTTCAATGCATTGACACATTTTGTAGAACTTACATAAAAGACATGTAAGGGAACTAATTTTTAGTTCCCTTACATCTGAAATCATCTCTCTAAGTGTAGGAGTGCTAATTTTTTGCGCTCCTACTCATTTGATAGTTTTTTCCTTAGACACTCCCAAATCACTTCCTTTTTACTCTGAATGTCATTTCTTTTCTATCACTCTATTTTTTGTGCCTAATTGCTCATTTCACGCTTGCTCAACATTGTTTTCTTGCTTCACACTTCCCAATGTTGTTTTTTCTACTAAGTCCTGTTGATTCACAATCCTTGTAGTTTCTCTCTAGATTTCATCAAGTGATCTTGAAGGTGACATATTTTGATCCAGTGAACTATCCTAGATTTAAAAAGAAGTTTCCATGCAACAAGTTGAGGATGCCATCTTTTCAAAAGCTTCAATGCATGTCATTTGTGATATACGGTTGACACTTGATAATCTTAGGATGCATCTTCACAGGTGCAAGAAAATTCATTCATCTGCCAAAAAGTCAATCACAAGAGTTCACACCCTTGTCGATTATACTATCAGCCTAGATGATGCATTCATACAGGAGACCAAGAAGAAGTATGAAGATTTTTTTTCCCAAAGCAAGGAACCATGAATATTCTTGATCTCTAGTATTGAACATTTTGATGCTTCCGTTTATGCATCTTGTAAATATTTTTTGACATCTTACATGTCTTTTTAGCAAATGTAATTACTTTAGAAATCTGAGATATAGTTCCATGAAGATGGATTACATTTTGAATTAGTCAAAGTTAGGTGAGATTTTCCTAAATTAGCTCACCTAACATTCCTAATTTTTCTCAACTGATTTCAAAGATTTACTCTTCCCTCTCTTTTAAAAATACAAGGGATCTCTATTGTAATCTTTACCTTTAGTATTTTGCAATGAAGTGCTTCCCTTTTTGAAGCAGATGTGTAGAACTTTGTGTTTATGTTTGTGAATGAAAATCCGATCAATAAAGAAGATAATTGCATACCAAACTTCTTGTGGATTAATCATATTGGTAGTGATTAGTAGATGAGATCTGAAGGGCTTCAAGTAAATTTATGTAAAATTTTTGTTACATTCTTTATTTGAATTTACTTTTATGTTTGGATACTATTGTTGAATGGTCTACAATACTTTGTTCTTGTAATCATTCATGCTATTTGAGGAATTCTTGTATCTAAGAAGACTTTTTTATTCTAATACAAAAAATGTTATGATTCTCACAGATCCATCATTGAAAAGCTATGGAATGAATTTGTGCCTTTGTGAGATTGTCTCTCTTTCTTTTATTTATTTATTATCATCATACCTAGTATCTCTACACTTTGCTTTGATAAGATACAGGTATTGGAATTACTTTTTTTTTAGTTTAAAGTTATTTTGAATCATAACTATCAATTGTGAAGCATTGTAAAACATATTCTCCGAAAAAAGAGAGAAGCATGAATGTGATACCCTCCCATTTCATAATTGTAGTGTAAATTTTGTAAATACTTAAATTTTTTAACCTTAGCCTTAGTTAGCAGTAAGAAGGGTGCCTCCCCTTTCTGAGAGGAGAGATTATATATCACACAGTTATAGTTGAAATATATGTTGGGTAATCTATTGAAAAGGTGATTACATAATTTTCACCCAACAAGGGAAAGACCTAAGATGGAGAGAGGAAGAGTGAGAGAGAGGGAGAGTGAAAGAGTGGGAGAGAGGGAGAGAGGGAGAGAGGGAGAGGGAGAGGGAGAGAGGGGAATACCTGAGAAGGGGAGAGGGAGAGAGGGAAATACCTGAGAGGGAGAGTGGGAGAGATGGAGAGTGGGAGAGAGGGAGAGTGGGAGAGAGAGAGTGGGAGAGAGGGAAATACCTGAGAGAGAGAAAGGTGGGGGGAGAGGGAGAGAGAGGGAGAGAGAGAGATAGAAAGATGTGAGAGGGAGAAAGGGAGAGAGGGAAAGACCTGGGAGGGATGGTGGGAGAGGGAGAGTGGGAGAGAGGGAGAGTGGGTAATATATATTATATATTAATATAATGGTTATATGCAGGATCATGATGGGCCAAAAAGTTGCAATATGATGGGTATGTGGCTGAGGAGTATTGTTTTACCAAAAATTGATGACAAAAAGGGTTTTTAAAGGATATTCTCTGCTTTCCATTGATATAAATTATGCTTTACTTTGAATTTAATAAGTAATTATTATTCATTTTCTACTCAAATTATGACTAAAATCCTAATTGATAGGCTTATTGAAAAATATTTATAGCTTTCAAATGATATCACTGTTTTTGAATCCAAAACATGCATCACATTTTATGCTTTGCATACTATAGGATTAAAAAAAGAAAAATTGAACTTCATGAATTTTTGACCAGGTGAACGTGGTCAGACATATGAGTTTTTATATTTTTTAAAAAATTGTAATAAAAATTCATAATTAATCATTTACTTGAAAAAAAATACAAAAATATGCATCAAATCGAGCACGAAGTCCCTACTTATATATCTAAAATCTTATAAAAAATATTATCATTTTATTGTGGTTAGGGTGGTCAGACAGACACCCACTTCTTATTTTTCCCCAGAAATTTAAGTACCACTGCATTGAAATTTTAAATTTTCACCAAATAGATTTTTTTGTTTTTTATAAAACAAACCTAGTAGTTTAGAAACTACATTCAATTTCATACAGATTATGTTCTTACATAATTTTGAAATAATATAGATAACTTATTCAAATTTTTACATCAAGTTGCCTAACTCTGATTTTTTTGAATTTTTTGCCACTTAAGGGCTTATTTTTTCCATGACGATCTTGCACATACCCTAAGATCAATATATATAATATATATAATATATATTAATATATTAATCTATATAATATATATTAATATATATTAGATATTATATATTAATATAATATTAATATATATATCATATATCATATATCATATATCATAACAAATAATAATTTTTAAAACTCAAGTAAATGGATATCCGTTTTGTTTGTTATAGGTTATATACTTATACAAGCAGCAATATAATATTAATATATAATATCTACATAATATATAAATAGATATAATAAATTAATATTATATATATTATATATTAATATATAGTATATATATTATATATATATATATATAATAAATTAATATAGTATATTAATATATAATAAATATATATTATGACATTATAATTTGTAACACTAATGATAACAGATATATGTTTCCTTTTCAAGGATTGTAAAGGTAGACTAGTAGGCATGTCAAGTGGAAGACAAAATAGATATTCATTTCAAAACAGATATTCATTTTGAAATAGATATATATTTTGTAAGTTATATAAAAAATAAAAAATAGACAAGTTTGAGTATTTCAATGGTCCCTACATGTCTATGTAGTTGTAGCACTGTAGGGGAATGATTTTCCTGGCACAATTGATCATGGAGTTACTGTAACAATAGCCAACTTTGATCCTTCAGTAGAGGTATGTGATAGATTAGAATAATAATAATTTCTTATTCTAAGCATCTTTTCTAGATTGCATTACCATTTCATCATCAATTAAGTTGTTTAGAATAATATAGATTTTTTATTCTAAACATCTTTTCTAGTTTTCATTACTATTTTATCATCACTTAGGTTGTTTAGAATAATATAGATTTGTTATTGTAAGCATCATTTCTATTGTATGTATTTTAATTGTTGCCTTGATGGTTTGTATAGGTGCTTGTCACTCCAGAACATCAATGTGTTACTGTTGTGGAAGAGTGTCAACCATGAAGGAAACACATGATCTATTTCCTTCCCCTACTAGTAAATGATTATGTATTAGGGTTGTTTGTTGTACGCCTACATGGAATTTTGTAAATCCTATATTTGATAGCAATTCTTGAATGATAATATCATGTGTATTGTGTATACTTTATGTGTATTCAAGTTTATACTTCACAGCTTATGTGTATACTTTGTCACTTATGAGTATTCCAATGTATACTTTACAACATATGTGTTTTCATGCGTATACTTTGCATTTCATGTGTGTAGTTCATGGCTTAAGTGTATTTGAGTAAATTATTCACTTACTCATAAGGAGGACAATGAACCCTAAACCCCCTTGCACCTTTACATTGCATCCATCTGACCATTTTTCCATGATCGAAAAACTCAACACCACAAGAAAATTCCTTAGATGTATCAAAAATCAAGAGAGGTTATTCTAGAGAGGCCCTATATCATCTCATAGACTCAAATGGATTGTTTCTAGGTGACATGGTTTCTAAGTAATAGTTTTTCAAGAGATTGCTTCCTTTTAGCACGTTGGACTCTTAAGGGAAATCGCTGATCCAATGTAGCTCAGAGTGATTCGACATGTTTGGGTACAAAAGATGACCATACCTAGCATAAATGTACCCATATAGATGTGTTGGAATTGTCTATTTTTTTGTACAAGTTACAAAACAAAAGTTGAACCATTTTGCAACTTTGCTTGCATCTGACAACTTTTTCCTCAACACCAACCTCAACACCATGGAAAAATGCCTTTGAGATAGCAAAAAATGAGAGAGCATGTTGTAGAGGGTCTAAACATGATCCCATAGCCTCAGACAAAGAATCTTTAGGCATCATGGATTGCTGCTTTTTAGCACTTTGGACTCTTAAGGGAAATCGTTGATCCAATATATCTCAATTTGATTTAGCTTGTTTGGGTGAAAAATAGGACCATTCCTAGCATAAATGTACCCATACAAACATCTTGGAATGATCCATTTGGTCGTATAAGTTACAAAATGAAAGTTGCACCCTTTTGCAACTTTACACTACTTGCATTTGACAACTTTTTCCTCAACTAAAAACTCATCACCACAGGAAAACACCTCTTAGATAGCAAAAAATGAGAGATTTTGTTATAGAGGGTATCAACATGATCCCATATCTTAATATGGAGAGTCTGTAAGCATCACGATCTCCAAGTAATAGCCTATCAAAGATTGTTGTTTTTTTGCACTTTAGACTCTTAAGAGAAATTGTCAGTCCAATGTAGCTCAGAGTGATTCGACATGTTTGGGTAAAAAATAGGACCATTCCTAGTGTAAATGTTCCTGTTCATATGTTTTGGAATAGTCCATTTGGTCATACAAGTTACATAATGAAATTTGCACCACTTTGCAACTTTACACTGCTTGCATCTAACAACTTTTTCCTCAATTGAAAACTCATTACCATGGGAAAATACCTCTGACATAGAAAAAAATGAGAGAGGTTATTGTAGAGGGTCCCAACATGATCCCATATCCTTAGACGGATAGTTTTTAGGCATCACAGTTTTTCAGAAATAGCCTATCAAAGATTGTTCCCTTTTAACACTTTAGACTTTTAAGGGAAATCATCGGTCCAATGTAGCTCAAAGTGATTGGGAATGTTTGGGTGGAAAAGAGGACAATTCCTAGTGTAAAAACACCCACCTAGACATGTTGGAATAGTCCATTTGGTCGAATGAATTGCAGAACAAAAGTTGCACCACTTTGCAACTTTACACTGCTTGCATCTGACAACTTTTTCCTCAACTAAAAACTCATCCCCATGGGAAAAAACCTCTTAGATAGCAAAAATAAAGATATTTTATTATATAGGGTCCCAACATAATCACATAGCCTCAAATGGAGAATTTGTAAGCATCATGGTCTATGAGTAATAGCCTATCAAAGATTGCTACCTTTTTAAACATTGGACTCTTAAGGGAAATCGTCAGTCCAATGTAGCTCAAAGTGATTCAGCATGTTTGGGTGCAAAAGAGGACCATGCCTAATGTAAATTTACCCATTTGGATGTGTTGGACCAATCTATTTTTTCATACAAGTTGTAGAATGAAAGTTCCACCACTTTGCAATTTTGCACTGCTTGCATCTAACAACTTCTTCCTCAACTAAACAATTGTCACCACGGAAAAACATCTCCAAGATAGCACAAACCAATAGAGGTTATTGAATAAGGTCCCAACATGATCATGTAGCTTCAAATAAATATTTTTTAAGCACCATTGTCTTTGAGTAATAGCCCATCAAAGATTGTTGCCTTTTTGGACTTTGGACTCTTAAGGGATATTGTCGATCCAATGTAGCTCTAACTGTTTCAGAAAGTTTGGGTTCAAAATAGGACCATGCCTAGTGTAAACATACCCATCCACACATGTTGGAACTATTTTTTGAGAAAACTAACCTCATTTTCATTGAAGATAAATAATTCTTCTTATCTTTTCATTCCTTTTATAAGTGGTTACTTTTAATCTTTAGTTATTTTTCTTCAATTTCAACGCTTAGGAAAACAAGATATTATTTTTTCATAGAGTTTTCAAAGAATAGGACAACAACTTCATTTTTTCAAATCCAGCTATGTACCTTGGAATTTTACCCTATTGTAATGTGCAAAATAACTAAAAATGCAAGTGGAAAAATACTAAGAACACTTCAATGATTAGCCTAAAGAGTGATAAAACAAAGAAAATAGATGAAATAAAATGCAAATCGATTATACCTTCCTTGCTGTTGAAGACTCCTTGGTTGGCCCTTGATTTAGATGAATTTGTGTGCTCCTTGGATGACTTTTTGGTGTAGCTAGATGCAAGATTGAATATGCAAGATGATCAAAGTGGATGGCTAAATGATAGTGAATGCTTGAGAATGAAAATTGACAGCATGAGGTTACTCAAATCAAAAAGTGTTGTAAATTCCCTTAAGGAGGGGGTATTTATAGGGGAATTTGAATTCTCTAGAGAATTCAACGGTTGAAATTCATCCAACAAGGTCAAGATGAAGGGCTATAGTGAGTTGAGAACTCACAAGCCCTCACATCTTGACATGTGGATAGTGAAGTGGCTAAGGGGAGATGAAGTGTAAGTGAGGTGGCCAAAAGGTACATAAGGTGGAGGAAGGACAAGTACCTTCCAAGTACCTTGGGGAGTGAGAAGATTCTTGGGTGAATAAAAGTGAATTTTAAATTCACCGTGATTGAAAGAATCTAGTGGATAAGACAATGTTCCCAAAAGGTGGGAGTTTGTCACATGTGACTTGATGTGACAAGTCAAAGATTCTAGAAGATGCATGGGAAAAGGGGATTCTTGGAGGAATAAAAAGGAATTAAAAATTCCTTGGGGATGGAAAGAGTTGACCAAGGTACTGATTAAGATTAATTAATTAGTAATTAGAAGATAAATGAGGGTTAGAAGCCAACTTGCAAAAGTTGGAGGATGTACACATCCTAATCAAGGATTAGGCATGTGCACATCCTAATGAAGAGATTAGGAGATGGATTAGGATTAGATGAAAATGACATGTGAGGAATTAAATAAATGTAATATTTATTTAATTCATTTGATGAAAAGGGATTAAAGACTGTAAAATATTTAATTATTAATTAAATACCTTAGGGATTTGGCAGAATTAAGGATATTAATTAAATAATAGCAGTATTACTTAATTAATGAAAATAAGATGAAAGGGGATTAATTTGGATAAATTAAGTGTCCAAATTTAGATGTCTACATTTTTCCCCTCTTTGAGATGGTCTTATGAAGTAGCAACATTTCAAAGATCATTAAAACATAGAACCTAGAAGAAGATGGTTAGATTGGGAAAGATGCCCCAATCATTCCTTTGAATCATTAGGAAGGGAAAAAGATGATGAAAATTAGGGATGAAGGATGCCCCCTCGAGAGGACATGCAGGTTGAAGAGAACACGGGTGTGCTCTCGAAATAGATGAGATGAGGGAGATGATGCAAAGTGATGGACAAGAGAGAAGGAGAAGCGATAGGAGATGGATGAAGCACAAATGGATTTTAGGACAAAAGGTGATGTTGCCCCAGTCAAGGTACAAGCTAAAATGGGTTGATGATGGATGGAGTGTTATCAATGAGGGAATGAAGGATCCTGAAACAACACGAGGATAGGGAAGGATATATCCCACTGAGTGGTATTGATGAGGGAAGGATACATCCCAAAACACCATGAAAGGATAGGGAAGAATACCTCCTGATGATGATGATGAAAGTGTTGTTGATGAGGGAAGGATACATCCCAAAACACCATGAAAGGATAGGGAAGAATACCTCCCGATGATGATGATGACAGTGTTGTTGATGAGGGAAGGATACTAATGGATGATGATGGTGGTGGGTCAAGGCTGGTAATGGGACTGGTGACAAGACCAAGGATTTTATTAGGTGATTTTTAGGAGAATATTGATATGTGAGATGGAGAGAAGGATCTTAAGATTTGGTTCGATATCCAAAGATTTGGACTGCAAATGGACTAAAGCGCACATTAGGGGTTTGGTTAAGCTCAGATTGGGATAAGATTAAAGCTTGGATGAGGATTGGATTGAAGACTAGAATTATTGAAGGATATGAGTGGATTGATTCTACACCGAGTTCCAGGGTTTAAAGGGCGTAAGGTCTTGAAAATCAGATTTTTCCTGATTTGGCAATTTT
Organism: Sequoia sempervirens; assembly: GCA_007258455.2. Lineage (NCBI taxonomy): Eukaryota > Viridiplantae > Streptophyta > Pinopsida > Cupressales > Cupressaceae > Sequoia > Sequoia sempervirens. The sequence continues at coordinate 68,179,649 of VDFB02000017.1, forward strand.
CAAAAATTGTCAAATTTTGCCATTTTTGGAAACCTCACGGATATACTTTTGGGAGTCCAAATTTTTTATAAGAAATACCCAATATTGAGATAGGATGAATTGCCAACTAACATCCCAAATTCAAGATATGGATTTCGAGTTATGAGTGAACAATTTTTTAAAATGTTGGAAAAAAACACTAAATTGGGATTTTGAGGGTCAAGATGAAAGTTTGAGGCCCCGAAAATGTGACAAAATGGGTTCCAACGGCCTTCAAAGAAGGCATTTGCCCTTGGGAATCCATTTGTTATTTCATAACGCAACCACCTATCAAATTTCAACTCAAACGGATACCCGAGTCAAAAGTTATGGCCTTCGAAAGTTTCAGTGTAAAAATCAAAACCCGCGAAAATATGGTTTTTGACAAATTTTGAAAATTTCAACACATGGGTTTTGATGGCAGGGGGAAATTATAAAATGGGTTGAAATTAGTTTTTTGAAAAAGATGGTAAAAATGTGAATTGAAAATACGGGGGAAGAAGAATGGGGGCGAGACATAGCCGCCTCGCTCCAGGGCGCTGCCGCCGCACCCCAGGGTGCCGTCGCCTCGGCCCCGGATGCTGCGGGCGGAGCCACCCCAACTGGGGGTGGAATTTCCCCCACAGGTGGGCAAAGCTGCCCCGATAGCAGCAGATCCTCCCTGGGTGGAGCCGCCCCAACAGAGGCGGATCCACCCGGGGCGGAGCCGCCATGACAGAGGCAGATCCGCCTGGGGAAAATCTACCCCGACAGAGGCGGATCTGCCCGAGGCGGAGCCACCTCGACAGTACGGGGAGCCGCCCCACCCGGAGGGCGGAACCGCCCCACCAGCGGGCGGAGCTGCCCCAGCGGGGGGGAGAGGAAAAAAAGAAGAGGGGAAAAGAAAGGGAATAGATAGGATAAGAGATGGAGGGATGGGGGGATTGTGAAGAAGGATGAAGGGATGGGGGATACATGCAAGATGATGAAATGGAAAATGAAATGCAATTCTAAATGCAATTTTCCATCTTCGGAGCACTGATTTTTGCTATAGCATAAGACACCAAGTGCCAGGGTATATGGAACCAAGGCGTATTAGTGTCTAATGCATGAAATAAACACAACAGACAAGAAGGCTATCCCAACACCCCAAAGTCACAAAGAAAGACCTTGGTTAGGCCAGGTATTGAGATACCTTGGTTAGGCCAGGTATTGAGATAATTGTAAGCACAAAAGGATGCCCCAACATAACACAAGACCTCGGGGATCTTGGTGGGTACTACATGGGACAACCAAGAAGACACAATCAAACAAAAGATCAAGATATGCCCCTGTGTGGACCAATCAAAACATGACATAATATGATGGATTATGGCGGCCTTGGAAAGTGATGATAGGGAGCTCAAATGATAAACAAAAGCCAAAAGCATCAAAAGATCGTAATCAATTTCAAATGTCCTTTGCCATATGATCAAGGTGATAGATGGGATTGATGAGGTTTGTTAGGAAGGATGCATCCTATTGAGACCGATGATGGATACTAAGCTAAAAGATCGATATGATGTAGGATATTCAAAACTGATTGGATTTGTTGATACAAGTGGATCTTGTTTGTTAAGAACTAGCTAGATAAGGGCATGGCTTGACGACATGACACAAGGGAGACAAGACATGAGACTGACACAACCTAAAAACCTAGGCGCTTAGGGGCCGATCAAAGATTAGCCTTGCCTACGTGAAAACGTAGAGCCCTCGTAGTTTGGTAAAAGGTTGTCGACTGACCATGGATAAAAGTAGAAAGATGATGATGAATAATGATGACAGATGACAAGGAACGGAGAGACAAAAGCCAAGAATAATGATAGACGATATAGGAGTGGACGGAGAAAGTAGAAAGACTGATGCTAGATGATAGAGGAGCGGATGGACAAAGTAGAATGACCGATGATAGATGATAGAAGAGAAAAGTGGACAATGAAGATCGATGATGGAACCCCAGGGGTAGATCAAATGATCGACCTTGCCTACGTGAAAGTGCAGGGGCAACGTAGTTCAACAAGACCAAAGGCAAACAATGGATAAAGGATGATAAGATGATAGGATAAGTGGATAAAAATATGGGACTGATATGAAGAGGAATGATAGGCATGTTGGACAAGATAGGATGATGATGATCACATAAAGCTTAGGGATGGGATAGTTATCCAAAGCATTAAAATGACTTGGGAGGATGATATGATAGAGAGATGAGTGATGAAAAGTGATAGGGGATTGGAAAGATATGCAAGAGAAGCAGGGGTGATGATGATGAGATAAATGGCATTGGGTTGCATGGGGGGAGGCCTATAGCCAGAGACCAATGACAAGGGATTGTGAGATGGGATGAGGATAAAGATGAAAGAATGGATAGAGATATAGGGATGGGGGATGGAAGGGATTGTTTGGTTGGATGGGAATATAAGGATTGGGAGATGAAAGGGATGCTAGGATAGATGGATACGTAGATAAGGATGGGGAGATGGAAGGGATGTTGTGATAGATGGATAGGGACAGAAGGATTGGGAGATGAAAGGGATGCTAGGATAGATGGATACGAAGATAAGGATGGGGAGATGGAAGGGATGCTATGATAGATGGATAGGGAGATGAAGGGATGTTATCATAAATGATGTCTCTAAGGATTATGTCACAAAGGAAGCAGATGCCCCCACTCTAGATATGTCATATATGCGGATGCATGAGGGATAGAAGACAAGTGGATGGGAAGATAAAGAAGATAACTAGATGAGGATAGGATGGGTGACTAAGGAATATAATAGAGCATGGATGAAGGGAATGTATACCAATAGGTGTCCAAAGCATGTATAGATAGGTGCCCCTATTTTGATCAAGATCGCAAGAAGGATGGAGGGATGAGAGATAAATGGGATATGATGGTAGGATGCAGAAGATAGGTGGGATGGGGGGATTTATGAAGAGGATGGATAACAAGAAGATGGGTGCATAGCTGGAAGCATAGCAGATGGAGGGAATGCATGTCGGGGAAGTTGCCCCAAGAATGTGAGATGGGGATTTCATATGGCCTTTGTTGCTAGGTTTTCATCATGGTATTTATCCAATGTGCTTGTTTGCCAAGTTTTCACCATTGGATGGATTATTTCTCTTTACTATTTTTATTTTTTTAATTTTTTTTATTTTGTAGATTTTTTGACTTTTTTGGATTTTTGACTTTTTCAATGTCATGCATAAGGAGATGGGTAAGGACATGTGATAAGGATCAAGGTGTTAAGAGCCCATGTTTGAAGTGACTGTTGGATGTTGGTACAACCTTATTAGGATAAATGGATTATGCATGAGGATGAATTAGAGGGATTTGATGGGGTTGATACATGGGATAATGGATGGTATGCTGGAAAGGGTATGGATAGAATGATGGGGTGGATATGTGATGGGGAGATGTGTTGAGGACCAACATTGGCACATGTGGTGGTGGATGTGAAAAGATAATAGGATTAAGGGATGGAGAATGTGGGGATAATGGAGGAGATGGAATGGTGAATTTCAGGACATAAGGACCCAAAACAGACTTAGGAGATGAAAGGGGTGTATGATTATCTTTTGGATTAGCAACTTTGGATGTTCTTACAAATTTTTCATGTGATGGCATTGCATCTTTTTTCTTTGGGATCCACATGGTTTTGATCTTTGCTTTGGTGGGCCTTTGTGGCCTACGGATTTGATTTGGATTTATATTTTTCTTATTTTCACCATGTCTATTAGAGGGGACATGAGGAGCTTGAGGTTCATGTGGATCTTTAAATTTAGGAATTTTTTCTTTGGCATCCAAAGTGTGTTTACTAGCAATGGGATGGGTGTGAGGAGATGGATGATGTAGAACAATGGAGGTAAAATTATGAGGATTATGTGTAGATGGAAAATGTGTAGGTATGTGCCTTTGTTGATCCTGATTAGGATGTTTATGATGGATGAGATGGATAGGTAATGAATGGATGAAAGGATGGATAGGACCAGATGGAGGAGGTGATTTTGGGATATAGGGGCCCAAAATAGACGTAGGACCTGGGGGAAACATGGGAATGGTAGATGGAGGATTGGAGATGGTAGATGGAGGGATGTAAGGACCTAAAATGGATGGAGCAGATGAAGGAGGAAGATGGACGGTTGTTTTGAGGCGATACGATAGAGGAGGAGGGATGGTAGCATATGGTCTGGTGGAGCGATGGGAAGAGCTAACATTTCTTTTGGAAAAGGCTGGTTGAGGATGTCTAGAGGTTGTACCAACATTTTTGGATTGCGAGTTTTGGGAAATAGGTCCAAGACCTTGCATGCAGACTTGTTCTTTGACTTGGATGGGCTCTAAAATACCTTGCTCATGAAGGCCTAGACCTTTTCCTTGATAGTTCATTTTCTTGAGCATGCGATCCATGATAGGATTTGTGTTATTCTGAAAACATGATACAAGTCCATTATTAGGTGGAGGATGATGGGTGGTATATACATTGTGTTTTTCTTCTACAAGGAGGCCACCATGGAAGAATGTGAGAGGACCAAGGATATGCAAGGGTGTGGGATAGTGATTTTTAGGCGAAGGATCGCAAAATCCCATGAGGGAGATGATGGATAGAAACATCGAGAGGAGAGGGGCCATGATAGGATCTCGATTTGTGGGTGTAGGCTCCATGAATGGAGATGGAGATGGAGTACAGTTTGGAATGACAAGGGATCATGGGATGGAATGGATGGGGACTGTGATCTTGGAGGTGGACTAGATGGGACAGGATCTTGATCCGAGAAGGGATATGTTGGCATGCTTTGGATTAGACTCTGGCGGACTCCATCACAGAGGCATGGTAATGGGAGTCTTGCTGGGGACTCTCAAGTGGGGAAGATGAGGATGGAAGATTCATGAGGTTCATTGGAATGGGTTTTGGTGCTACTTGTGTGGGGAGGAGGGATTGATTTGGGTTTCTTTGATGGATTGGGTGGATCGTGAGGAGGGAGTGGATTGGACTTGGGTGTCTTTGATGGTTTCAGTGGCTCTCATAGTGGGAGATGTGGGTTCAATGGATTTAGTGGGTTCAATGGTTTCAATGGTTTGATCAGTGCTAAGGGTGGTAACATCAATAATAGGTGTGGTATGGAGAAGGGTTACCACTAGTGACCGGGTGGATGATGGGATCTAGATGGCATGGTTCCATGACTTCAAGATGTGGAGTTGTGATGCCTTCTTGTAATGAGTCCTTGGAGAACTTCAAATGAGAGACTTGCATATGGTTGGTTTGGATAGGTGGGTGGTGAAATGGATGAGGATTATGGATTGGTGGACTAGGTTAGATGGAGGAATGGGATTGAATGTAGGACTATGAGTAGATGGGGGATTAGGATTGGATGGAGGACTAGGAGTAGATAGATGAATGGGATTGGATGGAGGACTAGGAGTAGATGGAGGACTAGGATTGGATGGAGGGTTAAGGTAAGGATATTGGAGTGGTGAATTAAGATAGGGGACATGGATTGTGGATTAGGACAAGAGGATATAGGTGGTGTAGTGGGACAAGAGGATGTGGGGGATGGATTATAATAAGGGTATTGGGATGGTGGATTAGGATGAGGATATGTGGATGTAGGATTAGTATGGGAAGATTGGGAAAGAGAATTACAATAGGGGGACATGGATGGGGAATTGTAATAGGAGTATTGGGATGAAAAATTAGGATAAGAGGATGTAGATGTTGTATAAGAGGATGATGTAGATGAAGGACATGACAAATATGGGGATGAAGAAGATACTGGATATCCATTGTCAAAGATGGCATAACGAGCATGATTACGCATGGATGAAGACATAACAAGATAGCTCATAGGAGTAATTGGATTTTGGAAAGTGGGTGGAGAAAGCTTACTAGATATGATAGTGTCAAGGGGATCTATGTCATATACCTCTTGATCGACAAGACTTTCATTATTGTTGTCAACGTAATTAGGGTTTCCCTTGACTACTATTGATGGAGGCTGAGAATTCATGATGATGACAGGATAAATAAAATGGATCAAAGATTTTGGATGGAGATGGATGAAAGCTCAAATTGGGATTTAAGTCAAGCTCATATCAGGATTGGATTAAAGCTTAGATTAGGATGATTGGATGATGTGATGGGATTGATTTTGATTTTGATGGGATTTGGTAGATGGATGATTGGATCAGATTTTGATGGGATCGGATTTGGATTTTCCAAGATTAGATTTTGATTGAATTGGATTGGATTATTAAGATCAATAGGATAGCACTAGTTGAACAGATGTGATTTGGTTGATTGGGTAATTTGATCGAATGATTGGTTTTGATAGCTTTGGATTATTGGATGGGTATGATTGGATGATGAAAGATGTGAGAGAGACCTTGAGTTTGATCAAAGGAAGTTACCCTTAGTGGCCTAGAGCTTTGATTGATTAAGAGGATGATCATGGCACCAAATCTACCTTAAGATAAGAATGGATTGATTGGGCCAAGGATGATAGCTTATGACACCGAATTCACCTCAAGATGGAAGCGAATTGATTGGGGTCGAAGTTAAAGACTAATAATCAAATTCAAGTGCTATGGTCAATTTGGGTAACCACTTTGTAATACAAGGTTAAGGCGGTTTGGTTATAAGTGGTGGTTGGTGATGTAAATGGTAAAATTATGATGTTTGCTAGGTGATGATATGGAATTTTGAATGGAATATGAGGAAATTAGAATGAATGGGTGGATTGAAGATGATTATGGAGAATGAGTGGGGATTTAGAATGGTTAAACAAAGATTTGGAATGATAAGATGGAGGTTTAAATTGATCAAATGGATGTTTTGGGAGGCTTAGAGTGACGAAACAGAGGCTTAGGATGATGAGATAATGATTGGGAATGATTAAATGATGGTTTAAAGGCTAAATGGATTTAAATGGGGAAATTTTAGGTGTTCAGGAGGGCAAATCCGCCCCTTTGTAGTAAATCAGGGGCGCTTATGCCTTTCTACAGTAAATCAGGGGGGCGCTTCCGCCTTTTTGCAGCAAAAATAGGGGCACTTCCACCTTTCTGTAGCAAAATAGAGGGCGCTTCCACCTTTTTGTAGCAAAATAGGGGCGCTTCCACCCTTCTATAGCAAAAATAGGGGCGCTTCCACCTTTCTACATAAAAAATAGGGGCACTTTCGCCTTTCTGTAGAAAAAATAGGGGCGCTTATGCCTTTCTGTAGCAAGACAAAGCTTGGTTTTGATGGCAATAGATATGGAAAGGACTCAAAATGATAAAACAAGGCCAATGTATCAAAGATTTCATGGGTTTTTCACAAGAGAACACTTCAAGCAAGCACAATCCTATGATTAATGTTAAGGGTATGGCTAGGAAAGGTCTTAATCTAGGATGTACAAGGCTTCTAGGGAGTCCTCGATATACTCGGTACGTGAGGCACAACCATGAACACCAGCCCATCACAAGCGTGAGTCGGGAAGCCCAGCGAGATATTGAAAGGCTCAGACCAACTCTTCAAGTCTATCTAGGTATCACCCTAGCTTCGACGCTCCGCCAATTATGATGTGACTAGATTGGGGTACAAATTTTGTTCTCCCCCCTTTATATACCCCGTCAGTATGTGTGGTTGGAATCGTCCCTTGGGGTGATGAAATCCTCAAGTAGGTCCCACTAGAAAGAAGACACTAACTGCTTCCAACTACTCCCTAGGCTCACACAAAGTGCAAGGGGAAAGTGAAAACAAATTAATGCCCCCTTGGGTGACACAATAATAGACAAGCACAACAAGCAATAAAGGTTAATTCCCCCTAATTAAACTATGTTCAAACAACAAGGATAATTTTTTCAAAAATTTGATCAAATAGAGGGCCCTGCAAGCAAATGTTAGCTATCTTATCCTCTGTTCTTGGTCGATTACACCATAATATGTTTCCAAACTGTGCTATTTTGGGGTGTAGCTGCCTTTCTGTGGTAAAACAAGGGCACTTTCACCTTTTTGCAGTAAAAACAAGGGTGCTTCCACCTTTCTGCAGTAAAACAGGGGTGCTTCTGCCTTTCTACAACAAAAATAGGGGCGCTTCCGCCTTTCTACAGCAAAACAGGGGTGCTTCCACCTTTCTATAGCAAAATGTTAGAGGAAAACAACCTTTCAAAAATAAAAGGGCGTATCCACCCCTCTGCAGGAAACTTTATCAAATTTTGAAAAAGAAAAGTTGTATGCCCTACTGCAAGAAAGTGTTAGAAAAGATCTTCTAAGAAAAATGATGTATACACCTAACTGCAGCAAACTGTTAGCCAAAATCAAATTTTTAGATATAGGGCATGACCACCTTTCTGTAGCAGACAAGAGGGCGCTTCCACCTTTCTGCAGTAAAAGAGAGGGTGCTTCCACCTTTCTGTAATAAAAAAAGAGGGCGTTTCTGCCTTTCTACAATAAAATAGAGGGCGCTTCTGCCTTTCTGCAGTAAAACAGAGGGCGCTTCCACCTTTCTATAGTAAAACAGAGGGCACTTCCGCCCTTATGCGACCTTTTTCTACAAAATACTTAGCAAAAATGAAGGTTAAATGCAATAACCCATTTGTGGGTCCCACTGAGTGTGCCAGAAATGTGTACCTTGGAATTTTACCCTACTCTAATGTGCAAAATAACTAAAAATGCAAGTAGAAAAATACTAAGAACACTTCAATGATTAGCCTAAAGAGTGATAAAAACAAGAAAAATAGATGAAAAAAGATGCAAATCGATTATACCTTCCTTGTTGTTGAAGACTCCTTGGTTGGCCCTTGATTTAGATGAATTTGTGTGCTCCTTGGATGGCTTTGGTGTAGCTAGATGCAAGATTGAATATGCAAGATGATCAAAGTGGATGGCTAAATGATAGTGAATGCTTGAGAATGCAAATTGACAGCATGAGGTTACTCAAATCAAAAAGTGTTGTAAATTCCCTTAAGGAGGGGGTATTTATAGGGGAATTTGAATTCTCTAGAGAATTTAACGGTTGAGATTCATCCAACAAGGTCAAGATGAAGGGCTATGGTGAGTTGAGAACTCACAAGTCCTCACATCTTGACATGTGGATGGTGAAGTGGCTAAGGGGAGATGAGGTGTAAGTGAGGTGGCCAAAAGGTACATGAGGTGGAGGAAGGACAAGTACCTTCCAAGTACCTTGGGGAGTGAGAAGATTCTTGGGTGAATGAAAGTGAATTTTAAATTCACCATGATTGGAAGAATCTAGTGGATAAGACAATGTTCCCAAAAGGTGGGAGTTTGTCACATGTGACTTGATGTGACAAGTCAAAGATTCTAGAAGATGCATGGGAAAAGGGGATTCTTGGAGGAATAAAAAGGAATTAAAAATTCCTTGGGGATGGGGAGAGTTGACCAAGGTACTAATTAAGATTAATTAATCAGTAATTAGAAGATAAATGAGGATTAAAGCCAACTTGCAAAGTTGGAGGATGTGACACATCCTAATCAAGGATTAGGCATGTGCACATCCCTAATGAAGAGATTAGGAGATGGATTAGGATTAGATGAAAATGACATGTGAGGAATTAAATAAATGTAATATTTATTTAATTCATTTGATGAAAAGGGGATTAAGGAGAGTAAAGTATTTAATTATTAATTAGATACCTTAGGGATTTGGCAGAATTAAGGATATTAATTAAATAATAGCAGTATTACTTAATTAACGAAAATAAGATGAAAGGGGATGAATTTGGATAGATTAAGTGTCCAAATTTAGATGTCTACACCAGCTTAACCATCATCTCTCAGTTTCTTTGTCTGCACAAATTCTTACCAAATACAAAACCTCAATTACGTTAGGTTGAATAACATTTTTGACAACAATTGCGATATAGAAAGTTTGGTTTGGATCAAGGTTGATTGATATGGATGAAAATATTGTATTGGTGTTATTTCTTTTGTGTGAAGTGTGCATTATGAATAGTTTTCATCAAGTCTATATAGTATGCCTAGTTTACTTATTGATGCATTATGGTTAGCAACATTCATTTTTGTGTATATTACAATAATACAAATTACATGTCGAAGGTAAAATAGCATGCATGTCATGGAGTTGTATTTGGTTTGTTTAATGGTAGTATCAAACTTATTTGGTTTTTTCAATGGTTGTATCATGGTTGAGTGATGTCTTAATTGTTGATCATGATTATTGTACAAATTTCACATGAACAATCTAATGAACATGTATTTTGTTTAGTTGTAAGGACTTTGTTTGAAGGTTACATCAAACCCCTATGGTTGAAAGATAGTGATTCTTATTTAAGATTATTTTATACCTTTTACATGTTATTAATCTTGAATGCACTTTGATTGACATTGTTTTTTATCAAGATGATTATATTACTTTTGAATGAACACCGTAAAATGATATATATTACATTAAGTTGTATCAATTTTTTTGAAGTTTTATATCAATCAAAAGAATCAATGCCATGAGACTATCACAAGCTACTATTTTCATCTTTCTTTCCTTCTCTATGAGACCACAATTCTTTAAGGCATATTTTCAAACATTTCTTCTCCACAAATATTATACAGTGCTTCTCATACCATTTTTTTATTAATGTAAATTTATTTTGAAATAAAAATTAGTTGCCCACTTCATTACAAGAGTTGAAGAAACAAAACAAGGTAAAATGTAAATTCATTCAACAAAGCTTGAAATCATGTGTATTATTAAATTGAGTGTTTGATAAAAATTTTGTGGTAGACATCTAAAAAAAATGTGGTACAATAGAAAAGGTAGTGAACTGATTGAAAACAATCCTCAAAGAAATGTGGTCTCGTGGAATGTAATATATCTAAAAATTAATATGAATGAACTCTAACATAGATGGATTTCCAATTGTAATTCATAACTTCTATTAAATTCAATTTCATTAATATATAGCATACATTATCAATCATAACTTTCAACCATTCTAAGGTAATTATACATTCTATTTTTAAAATTAAATGTCAAAATGCATGCAAAAGAGGAACAAATTGGATCGAATATCAATTCTTATATATCAAATTGTAGAATAATTATGTTTGTGAATATAGAAATTTGGCACATATGCCTACTTAGAACAAGTTTTACAAATCATGGCATATATGCAATCTCAAGATCTATCAAACCCTAAGTATATATCAATCTATATCATATCCTAATTCTATGTTGGACCATCAAAATCGAGCCTCCTCGAAGAAGTTAATTGATTTGAAGCTTCCTTTAAATAGTATCATTTATAAATGGAAACTTATATAGTATCATTTATAAATTATGAATTTAACATCAAAATCACTATACGTGTACTATTAATCAATAATGTAATTTTTGTTTACCTCAAGTTTTGCTCTCTTTTCTGCAAGATGATCTACATATGATTGTCCCTTAGGACAATTGGGAGTCCTCATATAAAGAAATGGTCCCACACTAGTCATAGTGCTAAGTCAGATAGAGGACTATAGTAGGTAAAATAAAAATGATACAAATTAACATATAATTGTTGACAAATAATCATAAAGACTATAGATATATCTACTCTTACCTAAATGTAAATATTTTCAATATAAAACAAACACATACCTGTTGTGATGTTACGAATCTAGATGGGATCATAGTGGATGAAGTAGCTAAGATGGTTTCCTATATAAAAAATGACAAGAATGTAACACAATTTAAATGCAGATGCACATATAATCATAATGTTAAGAATAGAAAAATATATACTTGTTCTGCAACTTCATCCAATGGGTTAGATCTAGTCAACAAGGTTGTATATGAACTAGATTGCTACATAAAAAGACAAGATTACATTATACTATCAATCTATGTAGTACATGTATTTAAACATAATAGATTTAAAAAATTAACATCTAAAATAACAATTTGAATAATACAATATATTGATTATCTAGGGCAAATGAAATGGTTGTCTATGTAGCCGGCTACACCTCTATCAAAACTTGTTAAATATTCCAGCACATAAACATATATCATTACAAATGTAACTCATAAAATATAAAATAATTTACATAAAACACACTATGAAATTACTCTAAGTCTTACCGGTGCTCCCATATCATCCTTTGCAGTCAATGTCTCTCTTGCAAATGGTCCACTCCATGCTCTATCAACTCCTACATCTGACATATCATGAACCTCATAGTTGGATGTGTCTATGGAAGCCCTAGTGGACCTTCGAAGAAGACATAAACATAAATTGTTGCATTTCATGTAGTAGGGTATGTGTAGGATCATGATGGGCCAAAAAGTGGCAATATGATGGGGATGTGGTTGACGACTTTGTTTTACCCAAAATTGATGAAATGAAAAGGGATTTTAAAATACATTCTCAGCTTTCCTCCAATATAAATTATGATTTACTTTGAATTTAATAAATAATTATTATTCATTTTCTATTTGAATTACAACTAAAGTCCTAATTGATAGGCTGATTGAAAAACATCTATAGCTTTCAAATGGTATCACATTTTTTGAATCCAAAAAATGTGTCACATTCTATGCTTTGCATACTATAGGATTAAAAAAAGGGGAAATAAATTCCATGAAGTTTTGACCAAGTTAAGGTGGCCAGACATACAAGTTTTTAATATTTTTTTAAATATTTTTTAAAAATTGTAATAAAAAAATTCATAATTAATTATTTACTTGGAAAAAAATTACAAAAATATATACATCACAACAAGACATGAGTGCTCTACTTATATCTAAAATATTATAAAAAAATATTATTATTTTATTGTGGTTAGGGTGGTCAGCAGAACCTACTTCTTATTTTTCCCTGAAATTTAAGTACTACTGCATTGAAATTTCAAATTTTCACCAAATAGATTTTAAAAAATACCTAGTAGTTTAGAAACTACATTCAATTTGATGTAGATTCTATTCTTACATATTTTTGAAATAATATAGATAACTTATTCAAACTTTTATGTCAAGTTGCCTAACTCGGATTTTTTCTAAATTTTTTGCCACTTAAGGGCCTATTTTTCCATGATGATCCTACACATACCCAATAATGAGGCACACAAATATGTTCCAAAGAGGACAGTGTACTAATGGGAGTTGATGGCGATCTACCATTGGGACTTGATGCAGTAGATGCATCACCATCATGTTGGGATGTATCAGGTGTAGCACCATCGTGATGGGATGCATTATCAAATGGTTGTGCAACATGATGGCTTTGCATGACCAAATGATCACTCAATGGATGTAAGGCATAAATGCTTTGAGTCCCTCCATCTAAAGCAATCTTAGGGTAAGGTAGTGGAGTTGGGGAAATAATAGGAAAAAGAGGATGAACTAGGGTACCTCGGCATGCTCTAGGTCTATCCTATGGCATCCCTCTACCAACCGTAGAAATCTCACATGTCAAAGTAATTGACATGTTTCCCTTGCACAAAATTAGCATATTTTTTTTTGAGAAAATACTAAGGGACATCAAGATTGTTGTTGGGTGTTTTATCAAAAACCATCCACCAACATCTCTATAAATTATCTAATATACCTATATGGGTGCACCATTCAATTGAAAATTTTGGCTTTTGCACATTAATAGGTTGTTCTATTCTGTGATCGATGAATAACTTGGATAATTGGGATTTTTCAATATCAAGTGCCCTCACCTCATCATATGATAACCCATCAATATAAAATTTCCTCTATTCCTCTTGCCACTGTGCAAATCTATTTTGCTGAGTTACCCAAGTTTCAACATTTGAAATGATTGTTTCCAAACTGTTTTTCATGTCTGATAGCTCAATTAGTGTCTCATAGATTCGACATACATTTCTCAATTGATCTAAATTTATATGAATAGATTCATGTATTGTTGGCACATTTTGGTTTGGAAACAATTGTCATAATGAAGGAGGATTTGGAGGGTTTTCATATTGTGTGGGGTTAGGGTTTCCATGTTGATCCACTTTAAGCTTGTTAATTGACAAAATTTTAAAAATTAAGAATGATTTTAATTGCAATAAAAATCCTATCAAATACCCTATTTTTTATTAATTTTTTTTAAAAAATGCAAAAATAATATAAATTGAATAAAAACATAAAAATCCAAACATACCTTTCAAATTTGATTGATTTTGTGCAAAATGTTTAACTGGGTATAGATATTCGAGTTAGAAACTAGAGAAACCCATGCACAGTGAGATAAAAATAAGCTCTCGAGGTTATTTTTTTATTTTATAAAATAAGAAATGTATATCCTTTTCAAAACAAATATGTGTTTCCTATTTTATACTATTTTTAATATATATGGTAGGGTTTGCGACCAAACCATATATTTATTGGTGGTATTTTTTTGAAATGTATAATATAAAATTATATTATACAATATGTTATATATATTATATTATAATATAATATACATTATATTATGTATAATATATATTATAGTATAGTATATATTATATTATACTATTATATTATACTATTATATAATATAATATAATATATATTATTTATAATATATTATATTATATTATATTTAGCCGATAGGCTATTTGTGTCAATTTTGCTCAAAATTTTTGTCAGCCTTCCTAGATTTTAGCCTTTCTAGCATCGACATCCAGCTCTGGTCATGAAAAAAAGTGGCAAAAAAATGGAAGTTTAATAATATTAATGAAAAATTGACAGAAATAGGTTGGTTACAGTGTCTGATTAGTGAGTAATTTTGCTATATTGAATACATTGTGAAGTCCATCGCCAAAGTTTTTATTCCCACCAAGGAACTAACTTGATCATGTTTATCATTTTTTTTGTGTCGAATGTCTTAGACGAAGCTTGCATTCACTATTTTCATCCATCAGGTTTTTTCTCTTCTACCCACTCAAGGCATAGGATAGGCGAAAAATACTTCTAAATTTTTGTATTTTTTTTTCTCACAACTTCCCTTTTATAGATCAGGATTTCAAACCCAATGCCCTCCATATATTATTAAGATTTGATCTTCTTCTTCTTTGAGGTTAGCTACTGCAAAAAAAAAAACAAAGGAAAACAAGATAATGGCGAAAATAGAAAAAACACCATCTTATCTGCACGCAATTGTTGAATACAAAAAAAAGCTCATACACCACAAGGAACTTGACACCAGAGTTCAGACTAGTATGTTATGAAAATAATATGGTCCACAATATATTTAGGTTTTGTACTAGGGTTTCAATTTTGGGGCTATTAATTAATATTTTCTTTATTTTGTAAAGCTTTGTTGCTTTGTAATCTTCATCTTAGATGCCATACACAAGGGCGCCTCTTACATTGAAATCCCTCATGAATAGGGAATGACTCGTGACTTACTCAGATGTTGTATTTTATGTAATTTTAGAGCTTAATATGATTTAATGGGATTTAAATCTCTTAGTACTTTTTACTTTTGTTCATATAAGTCTATAAAGTTGGACTATTCATTTTATGTAATTTTGGCACATAATAGTCCATTAGAGATTTGAACTCATTACTTTTCCTTTTGGAAGAAAAGTACAATTTAAATTTTTATATGGTAATCTTTGGAGTAATTTCCATGGATGATGTATAGTTCTTCCCTCAGATTCATCTTAGATTTGTAGCAGAGCTGAATTTTATGTGTATTTTACTAATTTCAATAGTTTATCATTTCAATGTGGAAGAGTATCTCATAGAGTCACACCTGGATAGTCCTTTGGGGCTGAACAAGAAGCTTCTATTGTATCCTACAATTTTATGTCTTTCATTGCATTTATTATATTTTTAGTGTGCACTCAATATTGTAACAATTTTTGATGCATCCTTTGTGGTATATACAATGATACAAATTTATTACATCCAAATCAATGTTTAAAAACCCTAATTACAAGACATTCAATAGTCTTTTTTGTTCCAACATAGACATGTATAAATAATATTTCAATCTAGAATTCATTATATATTTAGAGTTAAACCATGTAAAAGTTATGCTATCATAGCTCATGCATGACCTGTTTATTCACAAAGGATAATATGATTCCCTTTTCCAAAGAGGCACAAAGTAATTGTGGAAAAACATATCTTGAACAACGACAACTGAAAATCTGCACCTTTTTTTAGCCCTATCATACATCAAATTATTGGATGACAACCCATTGGCTAAATTTAATTCACCCTCCTTACCAATTGAGTTTCATTACACAAATCAATATTTTATTTGTTTCATAATTGTTTCCTACAGGTGGTATACATAAACATGCATGCAAGTGATAACTCCTTGGTTACAACTTACAAATATTGAATTTTTAATTTATATTTAAATGGGGTCTCTAATGGACCTACACCTATTACTAAAATTTTACACAAGAAATAACTAGAGTAGTGAATACTCACTTACAATAAAACAATAGGATTTATCTTGCATAGAGTGGCTCAAAATGTATTTAGGAGGGATGCAACCAAATGCTAAATTGTTGAACTAGTAACCAGGCCAGAAAGGACTATAGACCAAGACATAGATGCTAAGTTTGAGCCATTTGAAGGTATACATTCCCCAAGCAGAGAAAGCCAAACATAAATCATTAAGGGCATTTTTTAAAGTCCATATAGACAAAAGCCATATGTTAAACTATTATGTTTATGCTTTATAAACATAATTTCCTAGTTTATTGCATCTTTGTTGGATTTGAACATTCCTAAAGAGGTTGTTGCTTCCCTAGGAAGGGCTCTATTTGATCCCAGATTTACTTTCTGGGTTGGACAAGGTACTACTTGCCACACATTTGGGAGAGGTGGTTCCACACCCAGAAGAGCATCATCTACATATGGACCCTCACAGGGAATTTTATCCATTTCTCCTTGGCATGGGTGAGAAGTATTGGATGTTTATTACCTTGTTCTAGTTTCAAGGCTTCAATTGACACCGAGCATGTGGCAACATCGGCCGAAGATCACTTGTGAATGATAGATAAGCACTTCTTTTTGGTTTAGTTTATGGACTACCCATATAGGGGATTTTGTAAATTATAAATCTCTATGTTTAGAGTTTGTACATTCGTCTTTCAAATATTATATCATCCAATACTTCATAACATACTTTCTCTAGAGTTTTATGGCATAATGGCATATGTACCCTTTATATTTAGACTCAGACATCTATAATGAATATACATGGTGCCTTATGAATACTTGTGAGCTTCTAGTGTTAGTTCATGATAAGGATGGTACATTCCATCGGCCCTCGATTGGGGATTGGGTTGTTGGTACTAAGTTAGTGCTAATGGCTACTATTTTAATTAAAACTCTTTCATTATTTTTCAGTGGCTTCTAATGGCTACTATCCTTTTATTGCTTTTACCAGTGGCATTGGGTTATTTCTTCTAACTAAGAATGGGTGAACCTTCAACCAATTAACTATACTAGTTCCAAGCTGGTCCATCGTGAGATGCTTATTCCAATGCAAAAAACCATTTCGTATTAAGGAAATTGTCATTAACTCTCCATTCCTTTTACTGCTGGTGTTGGTGAAATTTTGGAGTTGAAGTAAATGTCACTTTCCAAGGTATTTTCCTGTAGGTCTACTATTTGTAATTTTATTTTTGAAGTAAAATGTATATCGTAGAGAACAAAATGTATACCATAAAGACATTAAATTATTATGTTAAGCCTACTATTGTTTTTTTTTTTTTCAAATTTGTAACTTTTTCTCCTTAAAATGAAAACTAAATTTGTGTATACTTCTTTTTAAACAATTTAATAGAACCCATCATATAAGGGCTACAATTGCAACATTTTTTAGTGTTGTTAATGCTATGGTGATATTGTAAAGGGAAGCAACTCTAATAAAGCATGACTGGCATGGTGTACATGAGTGACAGGTAAGGATTTTTATGAATCCTTTCTTAGGCTATGAAGGTTGTCAATATCTAAACAAATTCATCCAGTATTCCATTCATTATTCATGCTATGCGTGTATCATTATATATATTCTCAATACATCTCATCACTGAAATGTGATGGATTGAATTCGATGATGCATTTGATTTCAGAATAAGTTAAAGCACATTAATGCCTTAGTAAATAATATTTCTTGTAGTTAGTGGGCATTCTAAAATTGAGTTAACTTAAATTATAATTTCCTTATAAATTTAGGCATCTACAACCTTCCCACTATTTGTTTCCTTGCTCTTTCATCAGTCACAATTGACTTCTAATTTCACTATCCTTAAAGTATGTAACTTATGATTGTTTTAGATTATGCAATGAGGGTTGATGACAGGTCCCCAATCCTTACAACTAGTAGGGCTACTATTTTTTATGTGATGATTTTCCAATTAGGATACCGTTGGACTTACAATACTGTTACTTGTGTTCCCATAGCTTGTAAGCCTATATTTTGATTGATAAGTAGGTGGTATGTACTCATGAGAATGGAGAGTCCACTCAACACTCATTGCATCAAGAGGATGTTGAATTATTTCAAATTGATGCAAATGTAGATATGCTAGCTCTCTTCGTGTATGGGAAGATGATCTCTCAAACTATTTTTGTTGAAGTAATAGACACATGGTTTAAAAGAGTATAATAATAGGGTATGTGCAGGATCATCATGGAAAAAACAGGCCCTTAAGTGGCAAAAAATTCAAAAAAATCAGAGATAGGAAACTTGACGTAAAATTTTGAATAAGTTATTTATATTATTTTAAAAATATGTAAGAATAGAATCTGTAGCAAATTGAATGTATTTTCTAAAATACTAGGCTTATTTAAAAATAAAATTATTTGGTGAAAATTTGAAATTTCAATGCAGTAGTAATTAAATTCAGGGAAAAAATAAGAAGTAGGTGTCTGTTTGACCACCCTAACCACAATAAAATGATAATTTTTTAATAATATTTTAGATATAATTAGAACTCATGTCCTAATGTGATGACATATTTTTTTGTAATTTTTTCCAAGTAAATTATTAATTATGATTTTTTTATTACAAATTTTGAAAAATATAAAAACTCGTATGTCTGACCACCTTAACTTATTCAAAACTTCATAAAAAATCATTTTTTTTTTTTTAATCCTATAGTATACGAAGCATAGAATGTGACGCATGTTTTGGATTCAAAAAATGTGATATCGTTTGAAAGTTATAGATGTTTTTCAATTAGCCTATCAATTAGTACTTTAATCATAATTCAAATAGAAAATGAATAATAATTATTTATTTAATTCAAAGTAAAGCATAATTTATATTGGTTGAAATATGAGAATATCCTTTAAAAACCCTTTTCGTTTCATCAATTTTGGGTTAAAAAAAATCATCAACCACATGGGCCATCATATCAGCTATATACCACCACTTTTTTGGCCCATCATGATCCTGCACATACCTAATATCGAAATTATATTGGTGCCTAAAGTAACCAACCATGTGAGAGGATGTATCCATTTGGAAAACCAAGCTTTTTTAGTTATTCAACATAATCTTTTAAATTTTTAGTCCTTTGTGTCATCTTAATCCCTTTCCTTTTGACATTTGGTCTTGTACAAAAAATAGTACAATGGCATAAAACTATGAATAAATATTTATTGGAAAACGTATAAGCTTTGTAAAGAAGAATGTATTAAGTTTAACATATGAAGATGATCCAACCTCTACTGTTCACTCTATGTGAAAATAGCTCTAGCAACCATTCAATTTACAGCTTCAGTAGTAGTTGTTGTACATTCAATACTAAATAATGTTGTCAGCAAAATTGTCACAAAATAACCTCGAGGACAAGGAAAACAAAATTATCCAATCTTGTTTCATTTTTTCCAAGCTGCTGGTTTAATCCAGATTTCTAATTGATCCCCAAATTGATGCCTTCCTCCAAGAAAATTTCTTCTCTTTAATATCTTCCTCTTGAGGGGAAAAGTCACATCCTTTCATAAATTATATCCCTTGCAAAGGTTTGTGCCTTTCCTCAATGGAGTGTTTCCTTTCTTATTAAATATTATTATTATTTTTGTTATTTATTTTACTGTCTTCTTTTTATGGAGCTCTTCCTTTTAGACTGTTCATTTTATTTTAAATTCATACCTTTTGAGGATAAATAGCCTTCCTTTACTTTGATCAATCATTCATAAGAGGCTATGATTTATTATAGCTATGATTCATTTTTACAATTTAATAAAGTATTTCCTTTAATTTAAAGATAGGAAATGGCTACTATTATTACTAGTTAGCACAAGCTGCAGGGGTTTGGGATTTGGGGCATGACATATATGTGTACAAATATATCTAAGAATTGCTTAAAGTTGCTCAAATTTCTTGTCAAACATATATTATGGGATGATGTGCATGCACTCCAAGCTCTCTAAAATGTATCTTCACCTTATGTGTTTGGAGTTATGAACCACTTTAGTGAATGCCATAGAAAACTCCAAAGAGCTTCAAATTTCATTTGGAGAAAATTAGTTACAATATGAGATCAATCAAGAGAGAATTTGTGTATAATTTTTTCTTTTATTAATATTGTACATAAGTATTTGCAAAGGCTGTGGTATTTTGAAGTGGCACTTGCAACTACAATTTTTGAGAAGAATCCACTAAAAATGATTCCTTGATGGATGTCCAGACCCTCTTCCAAAGCTCCAATTTGAGTAAAACTAGGGAGGATGTTGGTAAAGGCTAGGGAGTTTGGCTTTACACTTGTTAGTTTCATTTTCTTATAAATTTCTAAGGAAATTTGAACAAATCCATTTTGAACATATCCTATAGTGATGGCATTCCATAAGACCGCATTTCTTTGAGGCATTTTTCCAAATGGTTCATGTGTCTGGTCTATGCTTCCACATATTGCATGCATATGTATTAAGGAACTTGCATCCTTTATGGTTTTGATGGATGTGCATGCCCTATTCCAAAGCTCTCATTTTGGCATAGGCAGAGAGGATGCTGGGAAAGGTTGTGGAATATGGATTTACACCTGCCAATTGAATTTCATTGAAAGTTTCTAAAGCCTTATCAAAAAATGTATTTCATGAATATACTGCAATCATCGCATTCCATGAGATGACATCTACTTTGGGGAATTATGTCAAACACTTCATGTTCCTTGTCTATGCTTGCCCATTCTGCATACATTTTTACCAGGGTAGTTGCAACTACAACATCTAACAAAATCTATCTAAAAGGTGTTGATGCACTCCAAGCTATCTAAAATGAATTTGAATTTTATATTGGTTGGCCATATTTGGTGCAACACAAGTGTATATGTGTGAATATATATCTATACATATACCCCAAGCTATCTAGAATAAATTAACATCTTATATTTTCTTAGTAATTGGTGCAACAAAAGTGTGTATGCGTTTATATATATCTATATGTATATATAAAGAGAGTTTGTGGGATATATATAGAAAGTGTTGATGCACTCCAAGCTATCTAGAATGAATTTACAATCTTATGTTGGTTGCAAATTGGTGCAACACAGGTGTGTGTGTGTGTGTGTGTGTGTGTGTGTGTATACTAGCTTTACAATTGCTAGTTGCATTTTCTTAGAAGTTTATAAGTCCTTTTCAATAAATCCATTTTGAACATATCCTGCAATGATGGCATTCCATGAGACCACATTTCTTTGAGGCATTTTTCCAAATGGTTTATGTTCCTTTTCTATGCTTACACATTTTGCATGAATTTTTATTAGGGAACTTGCATCGTTTATGCTTTTGATGAATTTGCATGCCCTATTCCAAATCTCTCATTTTGGCATAGGTAGAGAGGATGTTGGGAAAGGTTGTGGAATAAAGCTTTACACCTGCCAATTGAATTTTCTTGAAAGTTTCTAAAGCCTTATCAATGAATGTATTTCATGAATATTCTACAATCATCACATTCCATGAGATGACATCTACTTTGAGGCATTATGTCAAACAGTTCAGGCGCCTTGTCTATGCTTACCCATTCTACATATATTTTTACCAAGGTAGTTGCAACTGCAACATCTGAGAAAAGTTATCTAGAAGGTGTTGATGCACTCCAAGCTATCTAGAATGAATTTAAATTTAATATTGTTTAGTAATTGGTGCAACATAGGTGTATATGTGTGCATATATATCTATACATATAAACCAAGCTTTCTAAAATGAATTTACATCTTATATTTTCCTGGTAATTGTTGCAACACAAGTGTGTATGTGTTTATATATATCTACATATATATACACATATGTATATATAAAGAGAGATTTTGTGGGATATATATATATATATAGAAGGTGTTTATGCACTCCAAGCTATCTATAATGAATTTATATTATTATATTGGCTGGAAATTATTGCAACACAGGGGTGTGCATGTGTGTGTATAAATATATATATATTTTATTTATATTACTGACTTCTTTTTATGGAGCGGTTCCTTTTAGAATCTTCATTTTATTTTTAATTCATACCTTCTAAGGCTAAATAGCATTCCTTTACTTTGATCGATCATTCATAAGAGGCTTTGATTTATTATAGCTACGATTCATTTTTATAATTTAATTAAGGTCTTCCTTTAATTTACAGATAGGGAGTGGCTACTATTATTAGTAGTGTAGCACAAGCTACAGGGGTTTGCAATTTGGGGCATGGCATATATGTGTACAAATATATCTAAGAATCTCTTAAAGTTGCTCAAATTTATTTTCAAATATATTTTATGGGATGACATGCATGCACTCCAAGCTCTCTGAAATGTATCTACACCTTACGTGTTTGGTGTTATGAACCACTTTAGTGAAAGCCATAGAAAACTCCAATGAGATTCATATTTCATTCAGAGAAAATTAGTTACAATATGAGATCAATCAAGAGAGAACTTGTGCATAATTTTTTCTTTATTGAATTTTGTAGATAAGTATTTGGAAAGGTTGTGGTATTTGGAAGTGGCATTTGCAACTACAATTTCTAAGAAGAATCCACTAACAATTATTTTTTGATGGATGTCCAGACCCTCTTCCAAAGCTCCAATTTGAGTACACGAAAGGAGGATGCTAGTAAAGGCTGGGGATTCTAGCTTTACACTTTCCAGTTGCATTTATTTAGAAGTTTCTAAGGCCTTTTGAACAAATCCATTTTGAACATATCCTACAATGATGGCATTCCATGAGACCACATTTCTTTGAGGCATTAAATGCAAAATGGTTCATGTTCCTTGTATATGCTTCCACATTTTCCATGCATTTCTATTAGGGAACTTCCATCCTTTATGCTTTTGATAGAAGTGCATGCCCTATTCCAAAGCTCTCATTTGGGCACAGGTAGAGAGGATGTTGGAAAAGGCTGTGGAATACAGCTTTACACCTACCAATTGAATTTTCTTGTAAGTTTCTAAAGCCTTATCAATGAATGCATTTCACAAATATCCTACAATCATCACATTCCATGAGATGACATCTACTTTGAGGCATTATGTCAAACAATTCATGTGCCTTGTCTATGCTTTCCCATTTTGCATAAATTTTTACTAAGGTAGTTGCAACTACAACATCTAAGAAAAGTTATCTAGAAGGTGTTGATGCACTCCAAGCTATCTAGATTGAATTTACATTTTATATTGGCTGGTAATTGGTGCAACACAGGTGTATATGTGTGCACATATATCTATACATATACCCCAAGCTATCTAGAATGAATTTACATCTTATATAATTTTGCTGTTAATCGATGCAACACAGGTGTGTATGTGTTTATATATATCTATATAAATATGCATATATGTATATATAAAGAGAGAGTATGTGGGATATATATATAGAAGGTGTTGATGCACTATAAGCTATCTAGAATGAATCTACATTCTTATATTGGCTGGAAATTGGTGCAACATAGGTGTGTGTGTCTGTGTATACATACTGGCTTTACACGTGCCAATTGCATTTTCTTAGAATTTTCTAAGGAATTTTCAACAAATCCATTTTGAACATATCCTACAATGATGGCATTCCATGAGACAACATTTCTTTGACACATTTTTCCAAATGGTTCATGTACCTCCATGCTTTCACATTTTGCATGCATGTTTATTAGGGTACTTGCATCCTTTATTTTTTTGATGGATGTACATGCCCTGTTCCAAAGCTCTCATTTTGGCACAAGCAGAGAGGATGTTGGGAAAGGTTGTGGAATATGGATTTACACTTGCCAATTGAATTTGCTTGAAAGTTTATAAATCCTTATCAACGAATATACTTCATGAATATCCTACAATCATCACACTCCATTAGATGACATCTAATTTGAGGAATTATGTCAAATAGTTCATGTGCCTTGTCTATGCTTGCCCATTCTGCATACATTTTTACCAGGGTAGTTGCAACTACAACATCTGAGAAAAGTTATCTAGAAGGTCAATGACAATATGGACCTAGGTGATTTGGTGAAGCTAGTAGACATTTTGAATCTTGAGAATAACCTAGTAGGCTCACTATGATTTTCCACATGGGAGCAGAAAAGCTTAGGGTAAAGCTACCTCATCTCATGCAAGTAGTGCATGGAAAACTTTAGTGGTGAATCTTCACGAACTGGTAAATTCTAGGAATCAGCCAAGTCAAAATTGGTGAATTTCTCACACCCAACATGGTGTTGAAATCACCCAAATTTTATGAACTATACGTCCAATGCATGTCCATTTTCCAATGAGTTTTTTATGAAGCATATTTAAGCAAAAAATTCTCTAGTGTCAAACTATGTGTTTCAATTAGAACGACTAATATTTTTTCTTGGAATCCTGAAAGCATTTAATAAAACACCTACATATTTTCCAATACTATTAAAATAACATTGTATCAGGACCCATTTTGCTAATTAAAATTTACAAATAGTTGCTTGTGAAGACCCATTTCACCAATTAAAATTTATAAATAGTTGCTTATGAGGACCTATTTCGACAATAACATTAAAAAATAATTACATTTGAGGACACATTTCACCTTGAAAATTACAACATATCATTGTATAAGCATGCAAGATTCGCCAAATTTTTAATTTACCATTTAAAAATCCTGTGGAATTCGCCAAATATGGAATCATGGATTGATATAAATACAATTGAAAGTGTGATTTATTCTTACACATTTTGTTTGGTTCTAAGGTTCTACTTCTCGATTCGAAAGTCAGTGAAAGCTGAAAATGTAGACTTAAAAGGTGAGTGATCATTTCTTCATAGTGTTATTAGTTATAATAATAAGTTTTCTTTATCTCTTTTCCATTCTTGCTTCAGTATTAAAGATGATATTGAGTAGGGAATGGGATCTATATTATTATTCTTTGTCCTTAAACAAGAACACATTTTTTCCCAATTTTTATTCTAAGTGAGATGAATATGTCAAGTGAATCAAAGATTAGTATGTCAAGTGACTCAAGTAGCAAGGGTAAGGCTCTTACTACTCCTCAAGGTGGTAAAGAGACTCCTGTCACTCCTCAGGGTGGTAAGGTTCCTGGTTCTCCTCAAACTCTTGTCACTCCTTAGGGTGGTGAAGAGAATCTTGTCACTCTTCAAGCTTTTAGGGTGGTGAAGAGACTCCTGCCACTCGTCAGGCTCCTCAGAGTGGTGAAGAGACTCTTTCCGCTCCTCAGGGTGGTGAAGAGACTGGGAGGCCATCAAAATTCCAAAAACTTAGATGTACCATACGGTCTTACTTTGGAATTTCCAAAGCTTCTGATCCATCAGGTCAAGATGGAGCTACATCATCAACTCTTCCACAAAATATTGGTAGTATTCACATTACCTCACCACCACTGCAAGGTCAAGTTGAGATTGTCATTGACTTAAATCAAAATGTATCAAATCAGGATGGAAATACCACAAAATATGTTCCAAGGGATACCTTGGGCCCAATTAGCTAGAATGAGATAATTGACTTGGATGAGGATGATGATGTTCATAGCAAGAAAAGGAAAAATAAACCAAAAGGGGAGTGTGAGTGGGAAATGATGAGTTTTCAACTTGGTTGGTTGTCAAAGTACCCATTCATGGTACCAGTGGGGATTGGAAATGCAAATGATATTGAAAAGGAAACATGGC
Organism: Sequoia sempervirens; assembly: GCA_007258455.2. NCBI lineage: Eukaryota > Viridiplantae > Streptophyta > Pinopsida > Cupressales > Cupressaceae > Sequoia > Sequoia sempervirens. Next base: position 68,205,721 of record VDFB02000017.1, read on the forward strand.
CAAATGTAAGATTTGTAGTTGGAAATGTGGAAGATCCAAGATGTTACAGCTAAAATTGACACTAAAGAATATCATATCGGTAAATTTTATGAGAAACAAATCATAGAAAAAAAGGAAGAATGAGTCATACAATGGGAATCAAAGGAATAATATCTTCATGTTAGGTATGTCGTGGATTATAAAGATGATGAAAAAATAATGTTGAACATTGCTACATGTAAAGGTACACTTGAGGCTCAATTTGGAAAAGCAATGGAAGCAGACAATCTATTAAAAACTGTTCAGATGAGTGTTGTTTTTCATATTTTGTCTAGAGGGCATCCTATGACAGACTACCCAAAATATTCTAGTTTATTATCTTATTTGAATGTTCCTCACTATCCCTACTCACATTGGTCAGTAAACGTTGGATGGGAATGGGAAAACTATCTTGCTACAGTGGAAAAGGAAAATTTAAAGGATAAATTAAAAGAGTCAAATTTCATTGCATTATCTTTAGATGAAGTTACTATGGTAGATAATACTTCATAGGTCTATATGCATTTGTATACTATACAACAACATGTTTTCCAAGCTCATCTTCTCTATGTTCATAAAATGAAGGATAGTTCAACATTGCAAAATATATTTGAACTAGTCAAGAAAACTTTGAATGAAATTGCAGGTATGGATGAGTTGACAATTGTGAAAAAGTTGGTGTGTGTAGGAGTTGATGGAGCTACACTGATGCAAGGTCAAAGGACCGGTGTTTGCACAAAGTTAAAAACCACTTGTGCACCATACATGCTTGACATTCACTGCATGTCCCACAAAATGAATTTAGCATTCAAAATTGTAAGCAAGTTTCCTACAGTATCCAAAGTTGAAAATTTAGTCCGCGGGATCCACACATACTTTTTCCGAAGTCCTAAACGTTTCAAAAAATTTCAAAATTTTGCTAAGGGAATAACACCAGGAAATAAGCTTCTCAAAGATTTCAAAACCAGATGGATCTCCCTACATGGACTAGCACGACGAGTTCTTTTAGAATATCAATCCCTGATTGGAGTGATGTACGAAAAATCATAGCACAGTAGACAAAGCTCCTGATCTATTACATAGGCTAAGTGATATAGAGAAACTCTTGACTTTAACTAGTCTTCTCCCCATGCTGAATGTGATGAAGGAGCTTGTGAAGAAATCCCAAGATAGAACTATGTATATTAATGAATATTCCAATCTACATAAACATACATGATTGGCCCTCAATCATCTATATCTAGATCTAACACAAGATGGCGCAAATTATTTCATGTGTTGGAAAATTACTTATTTGAATGATCCTGATAATTATCTACAGTTTAATGCAATTGGGCACTTATGTATCTATGTACGTGGATATGAGATGCAAATGTACCAATGCAGGATAGCCAGGTGCTCTAGCAGAGAAGTAGCTATTAACGAGGAATATTTTATAGGCATAGTTAAATCTATTAGTGATAATTTGAAGGAAATTGCAAAATCTCTTTCCTCTGAGATTCATGAAAGATTCCCTCAACATGAAATACTTGAATCCATGAGTATTGTGGATCCTTAATTTTTGGAAAACTGAGATAGCCCAAAATATTTTCATGCTCAGGTAAAAATCCAAATCGAACAATTTTCAAAAACTATAACATATAATGAGCAGAAAATAGAAGGAATTTTAGATGAACCTAAGCCTAGAAAAAAATGTAGGAGTTTTGCAACAACTATGAAGGACCAGTATAAATCCATGGGAAAGGACAAGGCCTTTGAACTAGGATCAATAAAAAAGGTTTGGACAAGCTTAGGTCAGAGTGAAATATTGTGTGTTTCGATATCAAAATATTTCAAACTTGCTGATTTATGTTAAACAATGATATTGGGGTCAGTGGAGAATGAGAGAGTTTTCAGTACATTGGGGTTTTTGAAATCAAAGTTAAGAAACAAACTAGACAAGAATTTGGAAAATTGCTTGAGGATGAAAGGAACTACGTATAATTTCAAAAAAAATCCTTTTGAAAGGGCACTCACAATTTGGAGGTCCACATATGAAAGAAGAGGGACCAGGTTGTGCAACACTCTAATTCCAAAAGCTGGTACTGGTGGCACTAGCAGTGGTAATGGGACTCAAATAGATGACATTGACAAAAATGACACAATGAATGTTGAATTTGAGACACAAGCCAAAGAAAATAAAGAGTAGAGTTGGAATCAAATTCAAGACAACTCTTTTACTTTATCTAATGATGAACATCAGTTTGAGGACCCTGAGTTTGTTTGGGAAATGGAAGAGAATTAGCAGCTTTTAGGTATTTATATTGCACTTCATGGATCCTAGGATCAGTTTCCATTGTTCCATATTGTAGTTGATGATATTTTATATTGTATTCAATGAAATTGCAAATCATTGTACCTCATAATATTTTATTTTATATTGCACTTCATGAATCATATTCCAAATTCAAACTGTAGTTAATGATATTTTATATTGTATTTAATGAAATTGTGATATTTTATAAATTTTATATTGTATTTTATATATTACATTAGTCTGTACATAGAATTTAATGAGGTGTTAGATGACGTTGCCTTTGAAAGGTTAAGATAAGATAAGTCCATAATGTCGCATGGTCGCTGAAACTTGGAACCTTAGAACCAAAGTATGAAGTTTTGAAGTTTTCCAAACCTCTGACCCACCAACTAGAAAGATAACCAAGAAAGACTTGCAATTCAACAAAGTGAACCATCAACCAAGTCGAGGAATCAGGAAGTTATGAAAATTTAGAGCTCTATGACAAGGTTATAAAACTCTAAGGACTAGTGACTAAGCTTAGGAAAAGCACCAAAACCATGACTTTGAGTGATAGTAACCACAACAATGAATCTAACCAAAAATCCATCATTCCAATTCCAATAATAGATAATTCGTGACATGAATTCATATAAATTTTTAGTAGATATGTTAAGTATTCATGGAGATTGAGTATTGATGTGTGAATTGTAATGCAATTTCACTAAGATTATGGATGCCTAGAATTAAAATCACCTTATAGTTCATATTTCAATTGTGTTAAAAGTAAAACTTAAGCATGTACTCAGTGATTCATCACCCAAATCGCTGCTTATTAGATTAATAACATATTCACAATAGTATTAGTAGCATATACAACAATAACATCAGCAATCATTTAAAGTGTATCTAGAAGTTGAAACCATGATACAACTTTTTCTTCAAATGATATAATAAATAATATAGATAATTTAACATCAACACATTACTGAAGTCTGAATTTGAGATTTTAAATTGATTATCACATGAAGGAATACATAGAGGCATTGACAATGCCAAATCTTGCTCAAAGACAACTCTACACAGAGCTGAGTTGGAACTTCAAAACTCATATTATCAAAAATTAAATCACTGCATCACCTTTTCTAGCAACGTCCACTCTTTAGGTGTTGGAATTGTCATTTTTTCTAACTGATGTTATTTGACTTGAAGATTTGTTAACAATTCATGATGCAAATTGGAACCTGTCTTGGATTTTTTAGTCAATTTTGCATTCAAGGTTAACAATGGTTTGATGGAATTCAAATAGGTCACCAAATCTAGGTTCTAAGGAAACTCGTCCAAATCAATCTTCCTTGTATCCTCCATCTTCTTTCTAAAATTATTCTTTCCAACAAATTGCTCATTTGTGTCAAAAGCCTCTGGAAAACCAAGCTCTATGAAGTTCCTTACCTTTTCATCCACCTTCTTCATCTTGTTTGCAGCCAAATACAAATATTTCTCTATTTCATGCATTCTCAAACAATTTTGAATGACAGATGACAACATCATTGATGTAGCAAGCCGATTAGTAATCCCTTTTGATTTCAAAACATTGTCGCTGGCTTTGTAGATTATTTGTTGAATTTGATTTGTTGATTTTTCTAAGGCCAACACATTTTTGCTTTCCATTAAATATTTGTTGAGATTATTTTGATGTTGTCTAATAGCATCAATCAATTGAAACATGTCACAAAAATGATCAATCCCCTACATTATTTCATCCCAAACCTTTTGTTACAAAATGCAGGTAACTTATTTTGACAAGACTTAATTTTATTTTTTGTTTCCATCAACTTTTCCTCTAGTCTTTCATTTATTTTTCTCTCCAATTTTTGTTCCCACTGTTCATTTCCATTTGCAATGATTAGTCTTAATTTTTTTGAAGTGGATTTTTTCTCATCATATTTCTTGTTGCTCTAATCTAGCCTTTGATTCAGTTCATTCACTGCAGTCTCATTTTTCTTATCCTCTTTTCTTGTTAATGTAGAGGCATATTTTTGAATTCTTTTTTCTAAGTCATTGCTCTTGTTATTTCTTACTTTCCTCTTTGCTTTCTCATTTGCTAGGTCTGCCTGTAACTTTTCAATTTGAGTCTGCAACCTTCTTTTCTCTCTATCTTGCTTTAGCAATGACGTGTACACCAATTCATTGTTCTTCTTTGATACATTAATTTTGTTAGTATTTCCGAGTCTAAAAAATTCCAATTGAAAATTGTTCACCTCGAATTTAGATGGATCCATCTGATTTGTCGGTTTGTTTTGAACTGTGGGAACAAGAATTGTGTACTCCATGATTTCTTTACTTATGTAAAATGTGGGTAATACCATGGATGTTGTAGGCTCTAAAGTTAGAGCAGACACACTCTCCATCAATTGCTTCCTTTCTTTTCCATTCAATTCTAATTTCTTCTTAAACTCTTCAATGTAATCAAAACCCGGGGATGTAAGAACAATGGAATGCTTGAATGGTGAAGGAATAGGAGTACTTGTAGTTGCTAATGATGTCGCACCCAGACCAAATGGAATTGGGGGAGTGCTTGGAAATAACTCCTTTGTGGTGGATCCACTGGTAGTGTGACTTGGAGTTGGACCTGTCAAAATCCTTTGCCTCTTTTGTATGCCTTGATCACCTAGTGTTTTTGTGATATATTGTGTTGTTGTCCTCTTGTGTGTAATTTTTTGTTGTATCACATTTTGACCACTACTAGTACTACTACCCATACCATCGCCACCAAAGGTAGTTCCAGTTGCACTAAGCCCTCCACCATGGGAACGTCCTAGTTGTGATTGTGTCTGACCATGAGGATGAGGATTTGAACTTGAAGCCTTAACAAATTGACCTGTATACCCTAGGTATACTTTTTCACCTCCAACCCCAAGGCTAGATTTATCAACTAGTTTTCTATGCTCTACATATGTTACCATCCAAGGGCCTTGTCTTTGGGACCCCAAAGGACCACCTTCATAACCCATATTTTCATATATGGTTACTCCTATAGTAAATGCTTCTTTTGTGGCATCACTTAAACCAAGTTTGAAATTGACATGGCTTTCTTCTTCCCTATCATCATTAGATTCATCATCACTTTCTTCATCTTCTCGTTCATCTGGATGCTCTATATTCCATAATTTACTAAACTCAAGATCTTCTTCACTATCTACATACTCTGCAAGAGATCTTGGATCACCTAGCTCCTTCCTCATATACCAAAAGGCAATAATTTTTTATCGTGACCAATTTTTTTTTGTAACTTCCTTCTCTAGAGAATCTGGCATTTTTACTCTACTAGATGGTTTATGAATTTTTTCATAAAATTTTTTGTACCTCCTAATTGTCTTTCGATGCAATGCAATAATTTCTACTAACAATTGTTCAAAAGAAATACCATTCTCAGCAACACTTTTCTCCATTGCTACTTTGACCTCATCCCAAGAATCCTTGTTTCTCAAGTTTTTGAGCAAGGGTTTACTTTGATGTTGAATTCTACTTCCAACATTCTTATTGAGCACAATCATTGATTTAATGGTGTGACATGGAACATACTGCCAGTGACAAATAGCATACAAATAAAAAAAATTCAAAAGATCATGTGCCACACTAAATGCTTTTCCCTTGAATGTGATCCCTCCACATGAAAAAGGTAAAGGAAATAAGGTCTTCTTTCCCTGACTGGTAAAGTGTCTTTCATTAGTACTTTGCATCTACCTTACATGCTCCAAAGAAAAATCCCTTTCTATAACATGTATTGGAAGTTTGTATGGTTGTACTTTTGATCCATAAAATATTAGCACAATATATTCTTCCATTAAGTACCAATCAATGAATTGCATTTCTTTTCCTAGTTGAATGCAATTTCTACATGACATAGGAAATCTAAGCATTGGAGTATTTGTAATTGCTTGATGCAATGGATCCAAAAATTAGTCTACATAATGACTATAGTTCTTTCGAGAATCATGCATCCTTATCATAGTGGTTCATTCATATAGTGGAAGTGGAGCCATTTTCTTTTCGTCATCATTACTATAGGGTTGAATTTGAAGCTTGTTGTTCTGAAACATTCCTCTAAATTTGAATAGAAAAAGATAGCACAAGTAGGTTGTGAGCCTAAATATCTTGGTGGAACCTCCTTTAATCATTAAAAATTGTTTATGCATGGATTCTATAATGTGCCCAATAAAATTATATTTGACACATGGAACATGATAATGGATATTATATACCATTTCAAGGAGGCTTGCACCCACTTCCAAATTGCTATCCAGTCTGAGGCAAAATGCTAGCATGGAATAGTATCCTGAGCCCATGGTTTAAAAATATCCAAATCATAAGGAGGCTTATGATCACCTTTCAATTTGTTTCTATCCTAAACTATTCTATTTAAGAAAGAGTTTTTCTCCTTTTCATCCATTGCTTCATAATCACTAGCAAGCTTTTCTAGGTCAATGTGGACATTTCCAAATTCTTCGATTGTAAACCCCAATGCCAACACTTTTTCAAGTTCTTTTGCATTAATGGATAACAATTCTTCTTTGCTATCTTTATTAACAATTTCTCTTTTGTTATCATCAGAATTTAGGGCACAGACCATGATAAATTTTGGGCAAGGGAAAACCTCATATAACATCATGTGCCCTAATCCACTTACCCACAATGTACTAAAACTATTAACTTACATTTTTGTTGAAGCCTTATTCTGAGATGAAAATCTAAGTTCTGAGGTACGCCTACCATAGGTTTCAGGATCATAAATATGATGGTATTCATTAGTGAAACCTGGGGTTTTAAGCAATTTTGCATAATGTATTTTTTTATTCGACATTGCTCTAGTGGTACTGCTACTGGTGGTAGACATGCTGATACAATCAATGTTCAATGTGAAATTTGTGAATTCCCTATTATTTCTTAATCTTTCTTAATTATTAATCCTCTTAACCCTAAACCTAAACTTCAAAGTTTGATAAAATAAGATTTTCAAAAACTTCAAATGATGAAACGTAGCCATAGGAATTCTTTAACTTACCTAGATTTTGAATTTTGATTCTTGAAGTTGAAACTGGGTTGAAACTTGAAACAAGGTTACTAGAATGGTTTTGTTGGAAGTGGAACTTTGGAACCCAGAACAGGGTGGTGCACTACAATGAGCAAACTGAAAACTGAAATCTCATTGTGTGCTGACCCTATGACTTCAAAATAAAATCACTTAGCAATAGAAAGTGTTGTTTTTTTTAATATTAAAGTGAATGACACTGAAACATCTACTCATTACTTACGAACTACAAAATACACAATTAGGTAGTACATGCCCCATGTGGCTGATAGTATTTAAAACAAACCATTAATGGTTTACTCCTGCATTCACAACAAATTCTAAACTCATGATCTTTGTTAACCTAACGGTTATAGAGTGATTCCAGAGGTTTAAGTTGACAAGTGTAGCACTTTGTGCATTTCATTCTGGAATGCAACTACAACCATACATCAAATGTTCATCGAACGGTTGAGTAATTTATGATATAAATAATAAACATAAAACATGTGTTATAAATTTTCTTTAAACTTTTTTTTTGTATTGAACAAAGTGAAAGAATTACAAGAATAGAGCTACTAGCAGTAGCTAAAATAAAACTAGCCAAACTCAGCAAAACTAGATATAGAACATGTGTTTTAAATTTTCTTTAAACTTTAATGTGCTAGGATTGACATCAAGACCGAGGGGTCAGAAACTTAACGTTGCAAAGGCCTTAATAAAATGAATTACAATGTCACATTAATAGCACATTGCACAACCATTAATTAATAAAATGAATTACAATGTCACATTAATAGCACATTGCACAACCATTAATAGCACTTAAATTGCAAAGGACTTAATAAAATGAATTACAATGTCATTATGTCACATTAATAGCACAACCATTTATTTTATTACATTTGAATTACAATGTCACATTATTACATAGTACAAATACAAATGTAATCACAAGTGCCAAGCTTCTGTTGGATTGCTAGTGAAAAGTTGAAAACGTAAATGTGATACATGTATCTTTGAAAATAAATGGAACTTGTTAGGTCAACCATGAGCTTAAAAATAAACACATGGGGACTTGTTGGGTTAGCCATGGTCTATGAAAATAAATGCATGGGGAAAGGGGACCCAATCAAAGTAGGGAAATGGGAGCTTTGAAGATACAAAATGTACTTAGCCCCTTTTAGAACCAAACTCATGTAGAAGATGAGGGGCTGCAAAATTGATCCTATGTAGAAGATAAGCACTTAAAATAAATGCAAGGGACTCTCCTGGTCGACCATGCAGATGATGAGGGGTAGTAAGACTTCTCCCATCTTCTACTTACAGACTCCATGCATCGAGATAACACTTATGTCCATCAGAGCTCCTCATCCTAGTTCAAAACTTGTCTGAGAAGTCAAGTGAACCAAATCAACTTCTTTCCAATTCCATCCATTCCGAACTTGAAGGAAATTTGTCTTTTACTCTATAACTACATAATTGGAGGCAGAAGAATTTAGAGCATCCCCAATAATACTGCATCATCTACTTCCTGAATCCTTATTAAGTTATTAACCCTAATGAAAATTAAATGAATGATTTTAGTTGTGCTCACTATCCTTATTTATGGGCCAAAGTGCCACTACCATCCTAGTCCCTTGTACACCTCACATGTGTCACATGTGAGGTTGTGTATAGTTACTACTAACTAGTAATAATTATGATTCGTGCAAAGAAAAAATCCAACTTAATTGGTACCTCAAGATGGCTACATGCAAAGTTACAAACTGTACCTTAAGCTAACAAGCTATCAATTGTCAAAATTACTAGATTATTGACATCATCATCTATGATTCTATATTACATTGTGCAGTTTTCAATATAAAGCTATCCAACCAATCACTCTGGGTATTCGTATGGCATTAATATGCACCGTTGCCCAGTACCACAACCAAATTGAGAATTTCAATAGAATAAATGAAAGGTAGAGAACTTCGACACATTGAAAAGAGAGAATTAAATGTCTCATTTTACCTTAATCATTATCAATGTCCTAATAAGTCACAATAAATTTCACTCACTTATGATCAGAACTATATGTTGATTTCTAAAACCAATAATTAATAAAATCTCAACCATTGATTTATAAAAATCTAATGGTTCTAGTGTTATTCTAGAGGTTTTAGTTAGGAAGGCTCGTGCTTCAAGGATTTACTTCCGGAATGCATCTATAGCCATCCATCAAAAATTCATCGAACGGTCCCTCTATTAAAACAAACTTTATGCACATGCATAATTTAAAATGGGTACATCGCTAGGTTGACGAGATCTGACCCTCAGGATTAAAGAGTTAAGATTTAAGGCTTTTTCATAAAATATTTTGGTCTAACTTAGGCAATATTGAACGGTAAACAAGAGAATCAATATTTAAACGGTAAAATATTTAATGGTTCTAGTGTAATTCTAGAGGTTTCAATTCGCAAATCTAGTGCTTGAGAGATATACTTCTGGAATGCAACTACAACCATCCATCGAAAATTCATCGAACGGTCATGGTCCATAATGTCGCATGGTCACTAAAATTTGGAACCTTAAAGCCAAAGTTTGAAGTTTTGAAGTTTTTGAAACCTCTGACCTAGTGACTACAAATATGGCCAAGAAATACTTGCAACTAAGGTTAGGAAAAGCACCAAAACCCCAACTTTGGTGAATTAAGATAGGAAAGGTAGCAAGGACAATGGATTTATGAAGTGAAGATCATGTGAAAATTTTAGCATGTTGACATGAGTGGAGGACCGATGGGTAATTAAGATCGGTACACGCGGAGTTTGGAAAATTATTACCTCTCGACCCTCAATTAGTGAAGTTAATAATAGAGTTTGGCATGGAGAAGAAGGCACACAAATTGTCTAAAAGAGTGGTGGTGGTGGTAGTGTAGCTGTAATAGTTTTCAAATGGAGGCCAACTTCACTATGTGTTCTCAGAAATCCTTTGGAAATTTGAGGCATAGATATACGACTAACATGGATGTATACTCCTTGATTATAGCATGGGGTTTGGACTTGGGGGAATCAAAAAGCACAGTAAGAGAAGTGATGGAGATGATTATGCATAGAGATCTCTTACAAGGATTAGAATCAATACTTGAATGGGAAGTTCTAGGTAAAGGCTTCAACATCTGGGAAGGCTTTGAAAATGTGGAATTGGAAGGGGTAGAAGGAGGCACCCCTTTCGTGTTTTGGCCAGAGGATGAGATTAAAAATCAATGCAAGGAAGAAGCAAGGTTGGGATGGAAACCATTGAATCTCTTTATAAAGCTGATGAAGGTGGAAGCAATTATAGCATGAGCGAAAGCAGAGGCAGAGCGCATGGAAGCACAGGCGAAAGTGGAGGAAAAGTGTATGAAATGAAAAGAATAGAATGTGAGGATGAAGAAAATGAAAGGAAAAGAAACAGGGAAAGTTGGTTATGAAATAGGTAGCACTAGTTGAATTTGTAGTTCTTGTAGGGTTTTTGCAGAATTAACGCAAGACTAGTACTAAATTTTTGGCCTCTTGAAATATGTAAGGTAGATACAGATAGTTGTGAACTAGTTTTAGTTGGGTAGGGTTACTTTTTTTTTTATAAAGCATGTTAAGATGCTTTTTTGAAAAAATTGTTATAGTTGTAGGTGATTTTTGGATGGTTGATGAAAATTTAATGAGGCAAATATTTTTTATTGAATCATGCATTTATTTTATTAGTTTGATATTAAGTTTAATTTTCCAATGTTTTTTTCTTAATCATTTGAAAATAAGTTTAATTCACAAATGAATTTTATTTTTTAGTTTGGAAAAGAGTTTTAATTGCCAAAAAACTTATTATTTTTGGTTTGAAAATAGGTTTAATTTGCAAATCGAAATATTTTATTGCTTTGAAAATAGATTTTAATCGCTAATGGAAAAATGTTAGTGGTTTTAAAAAACTTGTGTTTCGCTAGGATTTTCCATAGACTCCTAGTGATTAGAAAAGATTTTCCAATGGAAATTATTTTTTTCACAAAAAATGAAAAAAAAATTCCACTAAAATTAATATTTTTATTGGGAAGTATACAAGATTCTCTAGGATTTTACACCTTCGTCGAGGGGGGGGGGGGTTTGTTAAAGTTTTCCCTGGAGCAATGCACTATGTTGGGTTTATTGTCACATGGGTTAGTGATCCCATGAATGGTACCATATTTATAATTTTGATTGAACAATTATCAAGTAATGTACATATATTCAATTATCCATCTTCATATTTATCAAATATTGTGTTTTATGTATATATTGTCTCTAACTCAATGAAAGTGAGTTTGTTCTTTTGGCACAAAATTTTCCATGCAAAAACTTATTTCCAAGCCTATACTTTAATTTTTCACATATTCAATTCTCAACCATATTTAGGAATTTGAGTGTGGAAATTTTAGGAAGTAATGCATTTGATCAACCATCTCCATCATCTTCAAATATGTTGTTGAGTGCAATCGGGATTTCAGAGAGCATAGTGAACAAGGGGATAGGTATTTAGCTTTTTCATTGTTTGCTGACTATGAACAACTAGATTATTCTCTTTCTATCGAGACTTTGGACTTATTGTCACTAAGTGGAATCAATAATTTGATTTAATATAACTTGCTTTAGTCTTCCCATAAATCAAATGTATTTTTAATAGCATACAGAGTTTGTGTTTGAACACTTGAATAGTTCCTATGACTCTCAAATTTGATAGCCAAATTGGCTATCATTGTGTTGTAATGGTTCGTTTGCACATGGTTTGTTGCAAAATTTCTTTTGAGGAACACTCTACCATTATGTGATCTACATGAAACTACACATCATAGCAAAGTTTTGGATGTTAGTCTATGGTTGCCAAACTATGGAATTTGGCTTCCTAGATGCAAATTTATTTTAGTTTAAGAAGTCCAATATTGACCTAGAGCTAAACTAATTCTCTCTAAGATTTGGGTATCAAGATCTTGTTCCCTTGTTATCCTCCAATTATAAAAGAAAAACCCATCATTGTAGGAGAAAGTTCATAAAGGAAATGTTTAGTTCAATTCTTGTAGTGTTCCAGTCCCCCCTCCATATTTTGGTAGATGGTTTATCTGGAAATGAAACTAATGCAACATCATGTTGTCGATTTCATGATTTTTTTCAAGGGACCATGCATTTTTTAAGTTCAAAAAGATTGGTGAACTTTATTCTAACATTGAATATGAAAGACTATAATTATGATATAAACTAAAAGATGATTTTCAGTTTGATTTAAGCTTATATATATTCAAGTAGATTCCTTCTTCTTATAGATTTACTTGGCTCTATCAGAAATCTAGGGCAATTTTTAATTACCCCGAGATTGTAGATATAGTGGCCATATTTGGGAAGGATAGCCTATAAATATTTGTTTAACTTAAATATTTGCACTAGTTAAAAGATTTGAACGTTTGAGAATAGATTATGTTCATAAATTGAATCAAAATGAATTTAAACAAAGATCCTTGCAGTGTTACTATTATGCTTGAAGGTATTGAGAACTTGCACACCAGGCTGATGAGGCATTAGGGTTCATGTCAGATGTAGGCTAAATAGTAGATCACCCCATCATGACAACTAAATTTTACACATCCCATGAATTCCTCCTCCTTCCTTATGAAGAAGCACTTACAAGGAAGGATTCAACCTCAACTCTCTACTATGACTATTCTTCCCACATGTTGTGGATTGGTGAGAGGACATGCTAGCTAGATGGTTCTCATGTGGAGTTTCTTCATAGAGTGGCTAATCCCATTGGTGTTAAGGTATTAACTTTGATATTCCTTACAAAGTACTTCAACCTACATCCCCTAAAATTTGGATTTGATTTGCAATTCTTTGAGCTAATATTTTAAACATACTAACTCAATTTTCTTTGGTACTGAGATATTCTATGTAGTCTATGGCTTCTCTACTTGTGGTTACCTTTGTGTTACCTAAATTTTCTTTTGTTGATAATTTGTTCCACAAGTTCTATTTGAACCCATTCTATTACTAAGAATGTTTCTTAGTTTTCTTTTAGATGTTACTCATGGTTTGTTTCTATATGTGAAGGTGAGCAACAAGATTGTTGGTATGTGGCGACTGATCATGCTATACTGTATAGCCCATGGTAT
>VDFB02000017.1:68219335-68473421 GCA_007258455.2 Sequoia sempervirens
ATTATGTTGAAAAGGTGTTACTGCGATTTCATATGGAGAATGCAAAAGTTGTCAGCACACCTTTTCCCAGTCATGTCAAATTGACTAAGAATATGTGTCCAAAGACACAAGAGGAGGAAGAAAAATGTCCAAGGTACCATATGCTTCAGCTGTAGGCAATTTGATGTATGCCATGGTATGCACGAGACTGGATATTGAACATGTTGTAGGAGTTGTTAGCAGGTATTTGAGTCATCTCGGAGTTGAGCATTGGAATGCGGCAAAATGGGATTCTCGTGCATTTGAGAGGCATCCAATAATTGTTGCGAGGTTTTGGGGATCTAACATCGATTTAAGGTAAAGGCTATGTAAGTTGACTTCCGATGAAGGTGGATATAGATACCAAAGTGAGTACCATAGGCATTTATATTGGTGGACAAATCAGCAGGAGTTGGATTTCGGGCTTTGCATAGGTTGCTTTATCCACCCTACAGAGGCAGAGTATGTTGCTGCAACAGAGGTGGCAAGGAGATTATTATGGGCTTACAATTTTGAGGAGTTGGGGAAAACAATGTGCTGGGAAATCATTTGTTTACGTATCACAGAAAGTAAGCATATACATCTTGCAAAGAATTTGCTCGGGTGATTCTAAAAACAAAACACATCCAGCTTCAAGTATATCATTTCCATCTCTGGCCAAGCGGTTGGAGGATGGACGTTGCTGGACAGATACATACGTGATGCTCAATCCAGTGGATATGGCTTACGGCTGTGGTGATATGAGAAGCTCGACCTTCAAATTTCATTGGTCTCAAGGTTAAATTCAAGCATAAATGCAGGAAAGCGTAGGTCTAAGGTATTCTATTTCTGTGCTGGGAGTTTCACTGCAAAGCAGTGTTGTCCGGTGATCACTTCCTGGGCGGTTGAGGTTGTGATGGTGTGGAGCCCGACCGCTTCCAAGTGGGAGATTGGCTCAGATAAAGTACCCATCATGCCATAATCGTATAGCCCATGGTATATTGTACACCCCGCCCCCATTCCCGCCGGTCCGGCTGGCCGGGTCCGGTAGGGGATTCGGCTGCAACAGGGAAAATTTTTGCCATTTTTTCAAGCTATTGCCAAGAAAAGGAAAATCTCCAAAAAGAAAGAAAACCGAATTTGTAAAACCCTAATTCTGGAAGCTTCCAAAAAGCTTGTTAAAAGGGGTTGGGATGGGGGTTACAGTATGAGGAAAAATGCGATTATTCGCAAGATTGTAATAGGTTTTGCACTGGATAATAAAAGTATTGGATGGCTGGGGTTTGGTGGATGTAGCCCAGATTGGGTGAACCACGTTAAATTCTCTATGTTATGATTTATTATGTGTATGTTTTAGTTTCTCTGTTTATTATTTAAATCTGCATTTAGTTGTTAGATATCTGCCATCTCTAACCCTAACAAAGATGGACCCAAGTGATTTGGTGAAGCTGGAAGAGATTTTAAATCTAGAGAATAAACCTATAGGCCCATTGTCATTGTCTGCATGGGAGAAGAAAAGCTCAAAGTAAAGCTACCTCATCTCATACAAGCAATGCGTTGTGCTTGGCTTATTGTCACATGGGTCAGTGATCCCATGCATGGTAACACTATTAAAGCTCCATGTGGCCACAAGACTCACTCTTTTGATGCAATAAGAGTAAGTAAAATTTTGAGCCTTCTAAATATGCAGTTTCCTATGTTATCAAAGATGGAAATCTATTAAGTAATAGTCCCTTAGCAACACACATCACATATGTGGTTCAGAAGACACTATGACTGTGCAATGATATTATGTGTATAGAAACTAAAAAGCTAAGGTGGAGGGAGGGAGAAGGGCTTGAATTTATATGGGATGCATCATTGAGAAAGAAGTTAATTAAGTTTTGGAAAATAAGCACAATTCTTTTGTATATTATTTCTACAAAAATTCACAGTTATATCAATAACTTGCCACATCTCTGATTTAGTCTCTTTGTTTGTTAGAGAATTTAAATGTTGTTCTTGCTCACTCAATCTCATTATCATTATTGTACTACCACCCTTACATGTACTATACTTATTGCCATGTCTAAGATCCATTGAATCCTTTCTCCCTTGAATCCTTTTCCAACGTACATAGAAGTAATGCCTGTATAGCAGGTTTCATTGGTTTCAATTCCCTTAACTCTTTTACTTATACTAAAATTTCATGACTATCAAATCTGAAAAGGATGTTATCAACTTGATATCACTGCTATCATTTCTCCTAGGAATGTGAACTTTGGTTTCAGATTTGGAAACCATAATGGTTTTCCTAATTGAGCTCATACCATTGTGGCTAACCATATTTTTGACTTACATATTCTTGAATGGGTGCCTTGTCCACCTTGCTCAGTTCATGACTATGATCAATTTGGAGATTAGTTACCTTGGTAGCATTGCCAACAAGTCTCTGTCAAATGTATTGTTGTGCATTTGAGATTTTAATACTAGATATTTAGCAATGTATTTAATATTTATGTATGATGGATTTCAACTTGGGTTGTCTATTTGATTTTGTTGTATTAATTGTTGGGTTTGTTGATTTGTAGATGCCCATTTGGAAACATTGAATTCTATTATCTATGTAATGATGAATTTTAATGTGGATAACTTGCTCTTACAAGATATTTGTTTCAAGAAGTTCAAACATAGTTAATGTTCTGATGATTCTTGTTAAAACAGATTAATTTGAACTTCTTTTGTCTTTTGTTTTAGGCTTCATTGAAGACAGAGAGAGAAGAAAAAGGATATGTATTTTCCTATGAGAAAGTATGCAATTAAAGTCTAGAGAGTATGAATACTTAGATCAAATTTTAGAATTCCCAATCCATTCTCATGGGTTTTCTTTTAATAAAGTGAGTTTCAATTGTTGAATGATAATTTTGATAAATTGGTAATTTTATTTAATGATCTGGTAATACAATTTTTTTCATTGATGGAAAATACTTATTTATTTAGGATTCCATGGAATCTTGATTGTATTAGAACCATGACCTTTTTGTTGGTAATTTTCATATGGGTATTTCTTATAGGCATCTATAATGGAAAAAAATCAAATAAATATTGGTTGTATATTAAGTGTGAGATGAAACATTGTTCTTACCATTGATTATAGTGACAAATCAACATACATTGTCCACCAACATAATCAATGGTGATATCAATTTTTTTTATTACGCTTAATGAATACACATAAATTTGATCATCCTATTTGCATTCTCTTCAAAGATCTTGTTTTGTGCCTCATAAAAAATCACAATTAGATGTGATAATGGAAGTGATCGTAGCACTATTTTAAAGCAATTAGTTAGGCAATAGTTGTTTCTTATTTTTAGTTAGCTCCATTTTTCCACTTAGGAATTCTAAGATCTTTATATGAAGATGGCCATTTCCAAAACCAATGATTACTCTTCTATGCAAGGATACTAAGGGACCAATGAAAGCAATATAGGGCGGTTTTTGTGAAGGGATAGTGACCCTTTCCCATGAAAGGGCTAATCAAAGGAAAAACAATAAATATTTTTTGTGGGGTAGTTGTGCCCAAGTATACACAACAAATTGGGGACCTCTGTGAAAAATATCCTTAATTGTAGAAGTCAATGAACCTCTTTTCTTGGCTTCCATGTTGTTTTTGATATACATAGCCACTTATTTGGAATTATACACTTCCAAATTAGTTTTATTCAATCTGTAGATTGATCCTATAAATTTTTATGATAGTATTTTGTTGTACCATGCATCTCACCAAGATCTTCAGTGTTCATTGTAGCATCCACCCCAATAGAGACAATGACTTTCCTTTTGTCCTAATATTTTTTTTAAAGTTGGATGCAAAATCACTATTCTAATTTGACCATTCATTTATCCCACACAAAAGGTTACATCAATAAATGAAGTTATCTGTAAAGAGAGATGTGTATACATATTTCTTCTTATCCTTGTAGAGAAATCCAACCCAATATTGATGTTGAAAGGAGATTGTTTACAAGTGTGACGCTCAGATATTAAGAAATTTTGTTCTCCCAAACAATGTGTCTCATAATGCATTACACAGAGGTGCTTAATTAATGAATAAATTTCCAATAGGCTTATTGTGTGCACTTTGGTCATAATTTTTGTCAACTTTCTTCTTTCAATCTTTTGTAAGGTGTATTGTTTGTTGCATTCCCTAATATGTAACTATGTTGTTTGCATCTACTACAACATATACCCAACTCTGCATATGCCTTTCATAGTTACTGTGCCCACTCATGGCATTGATATTCTAATCTTCTTCCAGCCTCACTATCTGCACATCACTTTCCTTTCATGTTCCTCTCTGCCTATCGGCTCATTGTTCTGTGTTACTACATAGAACTACTAGTATATTATATTATATTATAACATAGCATAGTATAATTAATATATCTTATATTATAATATAATATAATTCATTCATTATAATATTATATTATTATGGAATAAAATATAATATTATATAATAATATAATATTATATTATAACATAATATAATATAATATTAAATAATCATATAATATAATAAATTTAATATTATATTTAATATATTATAATAATGTTTTTTAATTTAATTATATCATATTGTATGATAAATATGTTAATAAACATTATTATAAATATATTAATAAATTATAATAATATATAAAATAAAAAAATTGGTCATCCTGAACCTAACAAAATTAAAAATTCTGAATTAAAGTAAAGGAATATCTGTTTGGAAATGGATATCCATTTCTCATAGATATCTTTTTTAGTTTGGTATTAGGTTTGACACTAGTACTTTCCACCCAAGCCTACAAAAACTCAATGAAAAATTTAGCTTTTTTGGGTGAGTTAAAAATGTCTTTTTTCACATTGCCACTTTTTGGACCCCCATGATCTTGTACAAACCCAATGCTTGAGTTGAGGTCTCTAAGGGGGAGTTCTTAGCTTGACTATTTTGAGGACTTCTCTCTGTTAGACACTCTTATTGGTGAATGTCTTCTATTTTTTCAAGAAGGTGTAGATGTTTGGGTTTGGAGCGAGAACCCTTATGATGATTTCTTGGTTAAAGTTTCTTATACCAAATTGGGACAATCATCCCTCACTCCATAGAGTTTTAACTAGAACAAATTATGGAATGCAAAATTAGTTATGAAAGTCAACTATTTCTAGTAGGACATTTTGTATGGTAAAATCCTCATTATTGATGTTCTTAATAAGAAAGGATTTCAATTTTTCAACAAGTGCCACCTTTTTTCTAAAGCCTCTAAAAGTATAATGCATATGTTGTTTTAATGCTCTTTTGCGAGAAAGGTTTGGTTTTTGGTTTTTGATATTCTTGTAAGTGATTAGGTGTTTCCCAATGATCTTAAGGATCTTATTGATAAATGGAATAACTATTTGTTTAAACATCTTATCATTGTGGAACTTTGGTAGCAAATTTCCAATTTTATCTCCAAGAACCTACAGAAAGAAACAAACAATAGAATAAATTCAGGGAACAACAAAGGAGTAATATAGAGGTCTTCTTGAGTACCAAACAAAAAATATAGGAAAATATTAAATCAAAAAGCTTTGGATTCTAGAAATGAATGTGTACTTATAAAGATCTTAGAATTAAATTGATCTAGGTAATAAAACATGATCTAACCAAAATAAACTATTCTAACATTCTAATTAGAAGAATGACTACCTATACATCTTCCATTGTTGGTTGGATCAAGCTAAATTTTGACAGTTATTCTAAGGGTAACCCACAAGCTATGGTTGTAGGTGGTTTAATAAGAGACCCTAGGGGTAGATATATTGAAGGCTATGCTAAATTCTTGGGGACAAGAACTAGTCATGAGGCTAAAGCAATTACACCTTAGTGGTGCTTGAAGAAGGTCACAAAAAAGGTTTTAAGAGAGTCACAGTTGAAGGAGAATCCAAATTGATAATCAATTTGTTTAAAGGTACTGTTGACCCCCCTTGGAAGATTGAGAATCTAATTGAGGATTCAAAATGGGTGATAGAAAGCTTTGATAGGTATATTCTACAACATACTTTCAGGGAAAGAAACAAAGTAGTAGGAATTGCTTCTAATGTTAGTCTTTCCTATTGTCAATGGAAATTTTGAAATTATGTGGACCTTCCTCAATGAATCAAAAATTTTGTCTTTGATGATCACCTCGAAACTAATAATTTGATGTTTCATCTTTTAGGGAGTAATGACAATAACAGTTAGTCCAATTTCATATGCTTTGGCTTGTTAGGTTGTGGTTAATGTTTGGCACTCTTTTTTTAATTTCGAATTTAAATTTTATGATGATGAGGTGGAAGTGGGCTGGTAACAATCTACAAAAAGGGTAGATTTTTCAAGGGTAACCTAGCAAAAATTTTATACAAGTTGTTGCTTAATTTAATCCTTTAGTGTTGCCTATGGGATGACTTGGTGAATAAGGAGGATAGCTTTGATATGATAAAGGTTTTCAAGTGTAATAATTTAAAGAAGGTGTATATTAAATATGGTGATGGCCTCAATATGAATAAGTGCAATAGAAATAATTATTTAAAGAGTAATAATCCAAAGGAGGTTAATATTAAAGAAAAGGATTGTTTTGACAAGACTAAGTACATAAGTAATAATAATTTTAGTGATGTGTGCATCAAATATATTATTATTTACAATTTTTGGTATATTCAAAAGGAGGCTCCCTATATAATTACTATGATATATACTAATTGGAGTATTCTCATTCCTCTCCCTGATGACACTTGGAACATTTAAAGGCCTTCGAATACTTGTAAGGTTAGTGTATTTTTCGCATGAGCCCCCAGGTCTTTCTTCAAATTTAAAATGATTTTGCATAAGATTCAAGTGAGTTCAATCTAAGTGGATAGTATTACTAAAAATATTGGGCAAGCCTTGAAGAAAAAAACAATTATTATCTAGATTATTTAGTAACTATTGGGTTAACTCGCAAGTTTTATTCTAATTCTAGAGATTTCATGAATTGCCTCTACTATCTAGGTGTTTATAAGTCTAGGAGTGGGGCCTTTGTGTTGCAGATGGTGTTGTGAAGATATTCGAAAGGGTGTAGATTGGATAGGGGATCTTAGAAGGCGATATAAATGATTATATTGTGTGTCTTTGAAACATAATGTGGATCTATGGACACTTTTTGAGGAAGAAGGCATGACTCCATTTTCCCTAACAATGAAAAGTTTTAATTATGACATTACCTCCAAATTCTTCAATTCTTGGATGGTGGAGAGTTTTAAGATTGAGAGCATTATCTTTGAGCTTACCCCAAAGATAATTGTTAAAGCAATAGGCTTGGAGTGTAGAGTCCTAAAGGTTGCAAAAGTTAGTAACATCAATTACTAGTGGTTCATTGATAGTTTTCTTGAAGAGGAGGAAAAGCTAAAAAGGTGTCAAAATGGTTACAACCATGAGAAACTCCCATCGCCATATGGTCTGAAAAGCATCCACATTGTGAAATACTTTATATTAGAAGGTAGATACACAATTATGCATGGTGATGAGCTCAAGAGTTGTCTTAATTATTGTCATGATTTGTTTGGTTTTGTGTCCCCCTTTGGCCTATTGTTCCTTTATTGTCATAATATTTGTTAGAATCAAAGTGAATCAATATAATACAAATGATATGCAAAATCTTAGGTAATCAACTATTTATAAGCACTAATCGTGGTGGTTGTGTGAAATAGGTTACAAAGGGGTGAAGCATGAAGACCATCATTTCCATGTGATTCACCATTTCCCATTAGGTGGCTATCTTTTAGCATGGTATTAGTTATCAATTAATGATTGGGATAGATATCGATTAAGTAGTTCTTGAAAAATAGTAGGCCGATAGTCCATATTACTATTTTTCATATATCGATAGTGTTTTGTTATCCACGTATGAATGGTGGATTTGGTATTTCAAGTATTATGTTTGTAATTGAAGACTTATATATATGCCCCTTTGTGGGCATGGAAACATCTTAATCACTATTTTTTTACAAGTTTGGATTAATACATATACTGCTATTGAAGACTAAGTCGTGAGTTTCTTAACATCATTACTCCATTCAATTGGTTAGGGCAAAGGGCCCACTCCTTGCCATTTCTTGGAGATTATCTTTTACTGTTCTATGTGAGGTAATGTTTGCATTTGTTCTATGTGATTTTATATGCAATTTCAGTAATATTTATAATCAAGTATACATGTGGTAATAAGTGAGTTCTTGATTACATTTATGAGAAGTGAATGCTTTGAGTGTTACTAATGGTTGATATAGACACAAGCCATGGGATAGAAGCTTGACAGTAGAACATAATCTATTTTAGAACGTTGTAAACAAGTCTATTATGATTATTGCATCATGTCACCAAGGTACAGGGATCCTATCGCCCGAGCATACAACTCCTATCGCTTGCATTATATTATTGTGATTTCGGTAACTAATTATATTTTTCATCACTTTTAATATTGTTATGAGATAAAGCATGTATTAGAATAATTGAGTTAAGATTGTTGGAGTAGATAAGAATTTAAATAGGTCTTTCTATTTTAATGCAACTTAAGCAAGTGTGTTTTAATCATTATTGGTTTATTTAGACTTGTATATGCATACATTCCCACTTAACTTACCACCTTCATCCCTTGAGCAAATAGCCACTATACCTTTCATTCATTTTACAACCCCAAATTGACACAACTAGGTAAGGACTGAGGGATTCCATAGGTTGAACTTAAACACAAAAATCTATCATAATATCAAGCCACAATTTTACCCAATCACATGGCTACCATTTTCTTTTTTAAATCACATTAGGAGAAAGGAGAAAATCAACATCCTCTTTTTCTTTCTCTCCTCACTACAAGAGTCTAAGGCTTAAGGGGCCTCTCCCCCATTGCATCAAGGTTTGATTCTTAGACTCTACAATTACATCTCTACTCTTACACCTATGCCTAGGCCCATAAATTTTGTGAATCCTTTACAAATTGAACCCATGAACAAGTAGCCCAATTTTCCCCATAATAACCCTAACACTAGCAAGAAGTCAAAATTGGGTTCCAAGAATCCTACTACACTGCTTAAAGAAGCTCCCCCTCACAATGATGATGCATATGAATCATTTGAGGAAATAGTTAATTCTACCCCTCACTCTCAATTAAAGAAACCCTAAGCTAATCCCTCTACTTCTAAAACCCCCATTGTTGGTGATAACAATCTTACCCCTCTTTCAAGCAACCAAATCTTTCATTAAACCCCTAGCTCTAAATGCAAAGGCTAGGAACTAGAAGATTTTAGGAGTAATAAGAAAGTTACTATAGATATTTGTAATGAAAGGCTGGAAGGATTGGCAAAAGATTCTAGCTATGGTAAAGTGGAAAGGATGTTAGCTAGAATAGCTAGTCATAATGTTAAAGGAAAAATGCTTTCTTTTGAAGAATAGGATGATGGACCGTCCAACAAGGACTATATACTAACACAAGAAGATACTTTAAATCTAAGCCAAAAAAATTAGAAGTTGTGTTAGGGGAGGACCCGGTTGATGATACAACCAATATGGAAGAGGAGGAAGAGGAGAATTTCAATGAGCAAGAAAGGACTCGAAGGAAGATGTAGAGGATGTTGAATGTAAGGGAAAGGTCCACATGATGATGAGAAAGTGAAATTTATGGTAATCTATGAGGACAACAAGGATCGGGAGGATAGGACCCTTCAAAATTATCAACTCCAAATAAACTCTGTACAGGAAAAAATTCAACATGATGGATAATGCCTTTAATAGTTTGATCTCTGTTACTTATGGCATTATGAATAGGGAAATTTTTGGCATAATTTTTAGGTTATCAAAGGCTAGGAAAATAAAACAAAAAATTAAAGCCACTTATGATGTGGACATGCCAAGTGAGGACAATGTTGGAGAAGGAGAGGACCCATGGTGAAAGAATTTAGATTTGTTGAAAAAGGAATGAAATTTAATTAATTTTCAAAAGGAATAGTTTTTATTTATGTTGTTTCTTGTTTTGGGGTCTACATTCCTTTCTATTGAAGGAATATGTGTCATATTGTTCTTTTTTTTTTGTTCTTGGTCCTTTAGTTCTTGACTATTTCTTGTTTCGTTCTATTTCTTGATTGGCCTGGTTATGGTTTTAACTGATGTTTTTGTTTTGTAATGTTTTCTTGATTGGACTGAAGGCTTTCTTTTGGTTATGGTTTGAACTATATTTTTTATGGGATCAGGGTCCCAACCCTTCTCTTTTATTAAAAAATAATATTATTTAGAGAAAATAGTGAAGTTGTCGCACCAATGAACACTCAATGTAACACACAAAAACATGTCCTATACATCTCATAGTACATAATTAGAGATACAATGACAATAATGGGCATCTCAAGGGATACAATAGTTTGAGAATTACACAATAATTCAAGTATAGTTAATTTTGATAATAAAGTTGAGGTCAAATTTGACCACAAATTGTAAGTAAATATAGTAAAACACTAGAGATAAAAAAATGTATTAATACTCAACTTTATTTTTGGCATAAAAAAATATTTAGATCTCAATAATTTATTTTTTAGAAGTTTAATTTTTTGTATTACATTTACAACATGTTCACCCTACTTCCTTAGTTTATGAGTGTTTAGGGAAAAATAATATTTATTTTCCTTTTAGAATGTTTTTAAATTGTTCTATGTCCTTAATAAATTAGAATTATTAGTGCATTCTCAATATTATTGATAAGAGCAAAAATTATTTAATGAAACTATACATGATAAGAAAAAATACACCTATAACCAATCATGACTATTATGGATATCTCAAATAACTAAAACCTTGATGAGCATAAGCACAAATCTTTTAGGAAAAAAAATTCACCCAAAAAATTGTTTGATGACCTACAAGCACCACAATAACATATATCTATATATACCTATAGATTAGGTATCATTTTCTACCCCATGATTTCCCTTATTTGACATTATATTTTGATATTTTTATAATGCTTAGTTTGTTGTGCTCTTCACACTCACCTTACCATTTATACTTGTTTAATTGGAAAAACAAACTCTTTTCTTAGCCATCATTAATGAAAATTTTAATTTATTTTCTTATTAACTCAAATATTTTTCATATTTTTTAAATAAAAAATTAAATATAACTTGATAGCAAAATAAATATCTTAAAAATTAATGAATTTTAAGAATATTTTTTGAAAATAGCATGGACATTACAAAATATTGTTAATTTTTATATTTGCATAGACTCCAAGATATGTTAATGCTAGGAAATAAAGTCTATAGAATCCCTAGAACTAAAAATTGCATTCTCTAATACAAGCTTGCCCAATGGATGACATGGTGGTTTAGAATATAATTGTTCAATATGAAATTGAATATAAACGTAGGCTATTTAGATCCTAATCCAAAGGTAATAAATATATTTTAGTCCAACAAACTCCAATGGATTTAGATACTAATTGAAATTATAAACTTCTATTACAACATGATAATAACTTTACAATCATAAAAGTCATTAAAAACAAATATTAGAGGAAAGAATTTTCAATAACAAGTTTTTGGATCTCACTCTTTTTTTTTAATATTGAATTCACATCTCATTATTTTTTTAAAAGAAATTTAATTTTACATTGAATGAAATTAAAATTTACATAGTTAAAAGGATAATGAAACTTTTAGAAAGAAAAAAATTATAAATAAGAGATAACTGTGTCTAGTTTTATTATTAGTTAGTCTGTGTTTTTAGTGGAGATAAATATTCAAATAAGATTTACATTATTAATATAGTTGAAACTCAAACTTCAAATTAATGTTTGATAAGACTTATATTATTGATATAGTTGAAATTTTATCATAAGAATTTAATACATTGAAAGTTTAATAAAATTCAAATAATAATTTTATTTATGCACTTTCCCATGAACTAATATGAAAATAGATAAATAATATTTTCAAAAATATTAAATAAGAAAATTAATTATAGATAGAAATTTTTTGCTCAAAATTTTGAATTATATATAATAATTACTTAAATAAATAAAACAAGTTACATTCAATAGATCCATTAATATTCCTACCTTCCTCCATTTTAAAATACATAAACTATATAAGACTCAAATATGTATAATGTCAAAGCAAGTGTCGGCAATAATAGACAAGTTTAAACAACACCTTCTAAGCTTTGATTTGTATAGGTGACTCATTTGAAATCACACTTATTTTTTCAATAGAATTATCTATTTATATGATCTCAAATGAACCACGTAAACAATAATCTCAAATAAACCACGTAAACAAATCAAAACTTAAGAATGTACTATTTAAATCAGTATATCAGCACCAACAACTCATGTGGCGGATTAAAAAATCAAAAGGTACAGCATGAATTTTTAGCACTTGCCAGCCTGGAGAAGAAAGCGAAAGTTGGGAAAATCTGCTTGAGTAGTTGCTAGAAATTAATTGCCGACTAAGTCTCCCACTCCATTACCTAATGGTCACGATTGCCCACAGGTCACATTTTAAAATCAAAGAAAGAGATGAGCTAATATTGATCGTAAGGATCGACGATACGGCCGAAGTGCAAGCTAATCGTGCCAGCTTAGTCAGATGTAGACTCTGGTAATATAATTGATAACTTCAAAATCAATAGCCATCCTCATGCAAATATTTCTTTGGATTAGGTCTAGAGTCGCTAGCTATCGTACAGCACAGGGCCCATGGTGTAATACTCGTAAACATAAAGATCTGGGCCTCCTTACTCAAACCTTTACCGAGGAGGTCTATACCATCTAAGTCATATTTACAATTACAATTGAAGTCTCTTTTGGAGAGAACTTTCAACAGACAAATTGCGACATTCACCTATACTCTGGGACCAAGAGCACGGTCGCAGTAACTCCGTCGACATTTATTATGGTGCAACTGGTTCGCGTGGGATTTGGTCGGGAGTAAAGGCTATAAATACCTCAACAAGAATGTGTCTTCTTAATGTTGCGCAGCTCTAGACTTCATACACGTGAGGTTCAGGAGTTTCTACTACAGCTTCATCTTGTACTACCAGGTACACCATGCATCTGTTTCTTCAGACTCTTGATATAAAGATGATGTATTCTTTTGTTGCTATTTGTAGTATGTTTTAAAATGTAACTAAGAAGATAGGAAAAACTTTTATTTTTCTTTTCCATAAACTTAAATTTTGAATATATATTGTGTTGAATTTATTTATAATATAATATATTTTAAAATATATATTTTAAGATTTAAATTGTTATAAGTGTCATATAAGGAAGTTATTCTGATAAGTCAAATTTTATTACAGCGACTGATTAATGAGATGAAATGATGAAGAATATGGTCATAAAAAAAATTGGAAAGATTTTTTCTTTTTCTTTTTCTCAAATGTCAAAGTAATGAGATTATTTGAGATATTTAATATTTTTGAAGTTTTTCATTCTATTGATTATTAAATTTTATTTCTTTAAAAATTATATATTAATTTTTTATATATATTTTATATATTTATATATATATATAATTTTATAAATGAAGATTTAAAATTATAAAAATATGGGAAGGGCAGCTTGATCTGTGGTTCACCGCTTTCTTCAGTATAAATAGTGCTCACCAGGGTTATAGATTTTCTTTGTTGAAAATATTATTACGCAGAATCTTTTCATGTAATATCTACATAATCCTTTGTTTCATAATATTATCTGACGAAGAAATTATCTAGGTTGAGTGGCAATGTGAGCTGAGATATACTCTAACCTGCAGAACGATGTTTCCAAAGTTCAAGATTTATCACCCGATTAGGCCCCCTAAAACCAGACACTGTAGGATCGGAGGGAGATGACAAGAACAATATAAATAAATATAGCAGACAGAATGATAACAAA
Organism: Sequoia sempervirens; assembly: GCA_007258455.2. Classification (NCBI taxonomy): domain Eukaryota; kingdom Viridiplantae; phylum Streptophyta; class Pinopsida; order Cupressales; family Cupressaceae; genus Sequoia; species Sequoia sempervirens. The sequence goes on from VDFB02000017.1 coordinate 68,233,273, forward strand.
GACATTGAGTATAATAGAATTTATCTAAGCATCATAAAATTTATCTAATGATCGATCATGATTACAAGGCAGATACAGAACTCTGCAGAGTTCTAATATCTGCGATCAGAGTACTATCTGATAATCTTCACAACAGTAGGCAACTGCATTTATAGTTGTAGAAAGGCGGTTCACTTCTGTAGTCAGTGGATAAAATAAGGATAAGAACTCCTTGCTGGAAAGTGACAGCTGCTAAAGATAAGACAAAAATCTGATTGTAAATAGTGGAGAAATCAGATTGCAAAGGCGCTAGAGAAATCATATTGTGTCGGTGGTCAAACTTTATCGGTGGAAAAATTACTTCCAATACTCCTCTTTAATTTCAAAGACATATGCTTCAGCATTCACAATGCTCAAATTTCTATCTTTGTAACTTCACATGTCTTCACTCTTTCACAATTTTCTTTCGTTAATGTTTTAACATCCACAATTTTCAAGTTCTAGAGATCGAACCTAGGAAATCCCATGCTTTCTTTTGGGATGCTCTAACCACGAGTTCTTGTCTTCTTGGTGACCAGTCCATTATCAGTTCAGGTGTGAAACCTTTGTTTTTCTTCAACACCTCCCATAGAGTCACACTGCAGGTGCTCGGGAATCCTACTAGGCTGTGCTTACCACAAACCGTGCATACAAGTGGTTTCAAATGACCACAAACTCACATACTCACATACAAGTGGTTTCAAAATCACCACAAACTTCACACTCAAATGGTTTTGGCTAACCACAAACCTCTCAACAAATGGTACAAGTGGTTTCAGCTAATGACAAACCTCTCAACAAGTGGTTTTGGATTACCACAAACCGAGCACATCTATGACTCTACAAATTATTATCACGGGGAAACATCATCACTATGGGCTTTTCTCCATCTGTACCTACATCAAAATTGATTATTGAGTCCATATAAAAAGAATTCCATCTACCAAGATACATGGGTAACTAGTCGCTGTACTCGCCAATTGTATAGGATTCCTTTTCAGATACATGGATCATCAATATCAAAAACATTAGGGGTGTCGGGTTCAACCGATCATGCACCCCTTACAACAAATCAGGGACATATTTCATAAAAGACTCTCTTCCACAAGCATGTTGGACTGGGAATTCCAAATAAAATAAAATAAAAATGAAAATGAAACACTTAAATAGTAAAAGTAGAAAGGGCTTCTTTGCAAAACAACAATCTCCTTCCGCGATCAACAATTCTCCCTAATCTCAGATCAGCGGGCATTTATCTCCAATACTGGTGGCTGGGTGATCTGAACAACACACAGATCTCCACCTTTTAAACAACAACTTCAGACTGTTTAACAACATATCTATAGCGATGTTGCAACCTTTTCTTCTTTGGCCGCAATCTCCTTGCACGGTGGCTTCCTCGTACTCAGACTTGGAAGTCCTTTAATCAAGCTTCAACAGCTTCCTCAATCTCTCTTTGAGAATGACTTTCCTCACACTCGGGCACTCACCATTAAGCTGGGGGTTTGACTTGGACTAGACGGTGACTTGGCTTCAATTGATTTCCTTTGGCTGTGTGGCCTTCATTGGGCGATTTCAAAACACAGCAATGCCTTTCACTTCTCTAAAGAGGCATAATCTGCTCTTCAACAAGCAAGAAAAACTCTATTGCAGGCTGGCACGAAGACACCTTCTCTCCGTGGCTTGATTAAAAAATGGGTTGTCCAACTTCAGCTATTTGGACAGGAGCGGCTACTGCGACCATGATCTCCTCCCAGCTTCCTTCATTTTACAAATTGAAATTTACTGTTCTCTTAGATCTGCAACATCCTTTGGTTGCAACTCCAGTCTGCTGCGAACACCTCCTTGGCTGCGACATTCTAACACTCAGAATTGTGAGGTTCTTCAAACAAGCTTCAATAAGAAACACACTCTACGACTTCCTTTCGATTGGACAGCTTCAATAGCTGCAGATCCGCCTCACTCAGCATGATCTGGCTCTAATCTCCTTCAGATCTGCGCATTATATAGCTCACAAACAATTTCATGTGCAAGCTAGCACTCAAGACATAAAACCCACGACAATATCACAAACTGACTCCAGTTTTGTCAATCACTGCCTTTAAAAATGTGGCCAATCACTATCTCCAGCTACACATACTGCCGCCAAGACTGCGATCTCTTTTGGTTTCAAAAATAGCAATGACATCTATCTTAACCTTATACTGCTTCACACAACAAACTCCATTTAGATTGGGCGATCTCTCTAAGCACTTCAAACAACGATCCTTTCACTATCGGCTTCATCAAACCTCATCTCCCTTTGCTGTTATCCTAGCTCTGATACTATTTGTAGGATCGGAGGGAGATGACAAGAACAATATAAATAAATATAGCAGACAGAATGATAACAAAGACATTAAGTATAATAGAATTTATCTAAGCATCATAAAATTTATCTAATGATCGATCATGATTACAAGGCAGATACAGAACTCTGCAGAGTTCTAATGTCTGCGATCAGAGTACTATCTGATAATCTTCACAACAGTAGGCAACTGCATTTATAGCCGTAGAAAGGCGGTTCACTTCTGTAGTCGGTGGATAAGATAAGGATAAGAACTCCTTGCTGGAAAGTGACAGCTGCTAAAGATAAGACAAAATCTGATTGTAAACAGCGGAGAAATCAGATTGCAGAAGGCGCTAGAGAAATCAGATTGTGTCGGTGATCAAACTTTATCAGTAGAGAAATTACTTCCAACAGACACGCCGATATCTATAAAAGACATTAGAATTCAATCCATATTCTTAATAAGCACTTCCATTCGTAGTCGGATTTCATATTTTACCGCCTGTATTTTAAACACATTTTATTTGGTTTTTACATTGCAGACTACCATGTAAAACTAAAATCTGATTTTTAATGTGAATGTCAAATACAAACTTGTTGGGCTGTATAATTGTTGTTGTGGCTAATGGCTGCTATTGCTCGTTCGTTTACTGATGTCAATGTCTCTGTGGCTACTGCTGCAGCTGTTCTGTAATTTGTATTACTGTTTAATCTAATAAAAATTAAAAAAAGTTTCAAACCTGTTTGCGCGTGAAACGAAATTCTTGTTTTCACAGTTCCTAGTTAAAAATTTCAGTAGACAAAGCTTTTTCTGGTGGGGATTGGGAAGTGCGAGGAAGTTCCATTTGAAGGGACATTAAAAGAGTAAATAATAGACAAATTGTCAGTACTTTAAGCTTTTAGGTTTTTCTTCCGTGGTTTCATTGTTGAGGAGGCAACCTGAGAGTATATAGAATGGAGTGGAGTGGATTAGATTCGAATCAAAATATTGTGTTTTTGCAATTAATTGACTCAAGTTTATTGTTGTGCGTCTAGGATGTTGTAAAGACTGGCTTTTATATTTGCGAATTAGACGTGTGATGGTTTCTGTATCATGTTCTTGAAATCCTGAAATAGCTAGTGTACACATCTAAAGTAATGATTTTCTTTCACGTGTTTTGCGTCTAGAATGTCGTAAAGACGGGGTTAGACGTGTGATGCTCTCTGTATCGTGTTCATTGAAATCTTTAAAAAGTGTAGATATCTAACTATTGATTTTCTTCCACGTGTTCTAACGTTTTCTAATCACGTAAAGCAATATTCATAAATATCATGCTAAAATTATAAATGTTTGTTTTTTTGTCTTTTTTCTTTTTTTTGTGTTGTCATTTATAAGAATTTGTCTTTATTATTAGTACTTGTCTTAGCATAGTATTATTGTAATGAGTTTGACTTTTTTTGGTTAACAAATTATTAATAATTTAGTTCTCTACCAATAAAAAATAATATTTAAACAAAAATTAAAATTAAATTAAATTTTGTAAAGTCAATTTGTAAAATATTTAACTTTATAAATTATAAAAAGTTTTGTGTGTTATTGGTAGATAAAGGAAATTAAACATTTTTTTAAGGAATGATTTTTATTTTTTTCTTTATAAAATCATTTCATTGAATCTTTCTAAAATAAATAATTTTTTTTTTTTGAAGAATTATTTTTTATGTATGTAATTGTTATTTTTTTAATTAAAGAAAATCTTACAAAAACCAATTAACTTTTTTTGTTTATATCTTATATTATTACAGGTAATAGGTAAATAAGTTCACCTATATTATGTAGGTAATATATTAATTTATATTATATGTAATATCAATTTATATTATATTTATATACAATATAATATAGGTTATTTTATTTTGTAGGTTCTCATTTCATATTATTTATATATATTAATAAACTATCTCAATTGACTACTATATTAATTATAATATTAATACTATTATATTATTACTATTAATATAATAGTAAATCACTATGAACTAATAATTATAACAATATTTTAAAATATATTAATATTATAATATTACCTACTTACTTAGTTTATATAATATAATTTATAAATTATTAATATTAAATTAGAATATAATATATTTATTATATTAATAGTATATTTAATTTCAACTATAATATGAAGATTTAACTATCAAATTCAAAATCAAATAGAATCAATCTAAGAATTATTTTTAATAAAAATCATTTGATTATTTAATGTTGAGCAAATATGTATTCTAAAGAACATACTCAACTTCAACTTTATTAGTCATAGTTATGTCTAGTAAAAATAATTCATATACTACTTCCTTCTCTCACGAATGGGTTCATTATATAAATATTCAAATGTATTCAACTTTAATATTTTTAATCAAAAAATATTAAAAATCCAACACTATTAATCAAACAAAACACAAAACACAAAATTCAAACCTAGAATTGTAAAACCCCTTTCTGCAACCTAGAGGACGATGCAACACTGCGAAAGCACAACTAATTTTTTTTGTAAAAAAAGTAACAATGATGAATAAAGTAACCTACTCTAACACTTACATTCTCTAGGCTACACAACACATCTAAATGTGAACTCCAAAACTTACAAGTCTAATCTAAACATAGCATAAGAAAATTAATCCATGATAACAACATACATCATAGCACTAACCCATTGCAAAATAAATCTAACACATAGAAATGTAATGAGCATATTTCCACAGATACAACACCATATAACACAATATATACAATTTAGTTCCATAATGAATAGATCATACATAATGTTACAATTGCAACACAAGGATCCTCCTCGATACAAATGAGGATTAAAAATACATAATGTCCCATAGCTACAATGAATAAAGAGAAGTACAAATCCATATAAACACCTGAGCTCCTCGAACAAGAAGATCTCGCCATCATGAACATGAAGAGAAAACCCAACAGTGTAAAGTACACACCACCCATCCATGTGGTGCCCGTAGGACCAACCCCTATGCTAGGAGATAGTAATAGGTAACCAAGACTAACCTACTACCTCTAGACATAGTCAAATTATAAAATCACACTGTACTAGTAAAAATAAAACATAGGGTTACATTGCTTCCAAAATCACTGAATCAAGAACAACCACTATACAATACAAACTGATTGTTGTCATAGGAGGAGTGTCATCGCAAAGGTTGTATTGGTTATCCTAAGGAGATCTTCCTAGGTCCAGGCCCCCATCTTGGTTTATCCTGGTAACCTCTCAAAAAATCCAACCCCACATGCACACCAGTGCGGAATCGATTATCTTTCAAGAAGAAAAGATAATGATCTTGCCATTCCAAGCCTTCCCAACTCATCTCAAGTCTAACACAAGCCCTTGAGCCAATGAGCAAGGATAATTATTAAGTTAAATGTGTTAACTACCCATTCCCCTAATGTAGGTTATTTAATTTTCACTAATTACAATGACATCCACATGAGTTATCCTAGGACCTCTTTGTATCCTGCCCCCCTTTGAAAGCCACTCCCCTATTGACAACACAATAACTCATTCTACACCCAAGGGTAGATAGTGCACAAACTGATAATAACATAACACAAGAGATAACACATCCCTATGGATGTCCAATACTGAATCCAACCACATGCACTACCCAAGGAAATCTCAAGGGTGAACTACAAAAATGACAACCCTTTCACAACTATAATTTGGAAAACTTATATTTTCTGAACAACAAATATCCCCATAGTACCCAATTACAGAAATACTAGAAACTAAAATAAACAATCTCATGTAATTCAAAGCACTACTATTCTTATTTCCTAAATCCAATAGATCAATATTCCACACTAAAATACATTATTCAAAACACAATTCCAATTAATAATCAACGACGAAATTATATCAATAGTTTAAATACATTTGCACAACAACACATAATATCTAACTCAAATTCACAATTAAAATAATTAATCATTTCAATTGAACTACTCGTTCTTGCATGCACCTAAATATACAGTCTATTAAATATATATATATTATCCAATTATAAAAATTCAAATCACTCTTTTCCAAAAATTACTTAAATATCATTAATTAACAAATTTCCCATTTATTTTTATTTTTTAGACTGCAAGAATTGGGTAGCATGACCCCCTATAAACTATAGTGCGCCTGGTAAACTTTTTAACATGACCGGCGGTGCTGGTGCGACACACCCTCCGGTACCACAGGGGTTGGGGAGACTAGAACTTGTGACCAACCCCCTATTACAGAAAAGATTTAGCCAACCAAGCTAGGGCCCCAACCCCAACAAATTTCCCATTTAAATAAATATATTAAATATATATTTATTTATTGTTTAAAAATTTAAAATACAATTTCCAAAATATATAATATATAAAATATATATTATATAATATATATATATAACATATATAATATTTATATCAAAAAATATAATTAAAATCTAAATTGCATCCATTTTTAAAGGATAGGGAAACTAATATTGGTGCAGTTGTGTACACACACAGTCACACCTCCCATTGGGGGTTGCAGACTATGTGGGTAGCCTGAGCGCTACCTCCACAGCCTGCCTTCCCCATGGGGAGAGTTGTGGGGTAGTCCCTGCGCCCCCCCACACAACATTAACATTTCAACAAAAATTTAAATAAAAAACTGCAATTTTCATAATCCTTGTACGAAATTTAATTCCATCATTTTTTTTCATAGAGTTTCATCAAAATGATTGTTTTACTAGGAATTTAACAATTTTTTATCTATAAAATTCACAAACATATATATATAAACTTAACAGAAGATTATTTCAGATGATATATTTTTTTAACAAGAAATTTTCTACAGAATGATAAATTAAATTCTCACAGAAGAAGTTTTCTAAGTCTTGATTTAAATTCAATAGATATTATGAAATCTATCTATAATTTTCTTTTGTATAAATCTATTTCAAATAATAAATTTACAAAGGACCTAAATTGTTTACTACAGAGGTTCAACATTCACAAAAATTTCTTTCAAAAGAAAAAGCTTCTAAAACAAAGAAATCCTCTTCTATACCTTTCCAATTTGCTATACAATAATAATTTAACTTTCCTCTTTCAAATTAAAATTAACAAAAAAATAAAGAACCTATGCTAGAAGATCGAACGATTTGGAAATTGATGATGAGATTCCCTTTAATCTTCAATAGAGCTACCAAAGCTTCCTCTAGAAGAATTGAAACTTCCAAAAGAATAGAAACAATCCCCAACCAAGAATATAACAAACTAGATTCCTATAATTATCCAAGAGCTTCTAAGATTTACAATTTCTTCAAACTACAAAAAAATTCTTCCATTCCCAAAAACCTCTGTCTTTTTTTTCTCATGGAAACAACTTCCTCTTTTCTCACCAATTTCAATCAATCTCTCCATAAATCAATTTTAAGACAATTAGAAAACAAACCCTTCTAACTTCCAGTTCACACAACAAATATCTCTTCTTTAACAAACCAATATATTTCTAAGATCTTTTCCCAAATATGCATTTAAAATTAAAAAAATATATTTAATCCAAATCACAATTAAATAACTTATTTATTTTAATTCACAATTAATTTAATAATTAAAATTACTTTATAATATAAATTTAAATTAATTAATTAATTAATTTATACCAAGATCTCCATATTAATTAAATACTTAATCACAACATATAATTTAATGGCTCGAACGGGTAGCATGGTTGGTTAAGAGCTTTGGACTCGTCCCATGTAAGTCCCGAAGTTGACTCATGCTCTCAGATGAAATATAGTATGGGTCGTGTCGGGCGCGATCGGTGCTTCTAGAGGAATAGTCTCGCCTCTACTCGCCTCCTCTGTCCCCCAAAACCTGGCATCAAAGTACGCCCAGGGCAAGGGAGGTGGAGCTCGCTGGGTGGAGTCGCAAGGTCTACAAAATATGGCCAATGATCTGGGGATACCTCTGGGTTAACAAAATTAAAAAAAAAAAAACATATAATTTAATCCTTACAATTTAAACTTGCATGATAAATAAAATACCAAGACCAACATGGATAAGAAATATGACCAAAACACGGACTAATGACACACTGTGCTAGGGTAAAGGTTTAACAAGGTTAACCAGTTACTAAGGGAAAATAGTGTGTCACACCTTTTAATCTAAATGGGACACTCAAAATCAACATTGTTTAGGATTTTGTAATTTGGGTCAAGTTATATTAAAAAAATAGTTAAGAGTTTAAGGATCATGCAAAGTAATGAGTTGTTAAATTTTTATAGAGATTAAATTTGTAATTTATCTTAACATTTTATAGAATTATTTGTATAATCTTATTTTTATTTTTTATTTTTTCAGTTACCTTATTTTACAAATATTATTTCATATAACATAAATTTCAATAATAATTTTTTTTGAACTATTTTTCTAGAATTAGATTATTATTATTTTAATGGGTAAATGCTTTTGGTCTAAAGCTATGAACCAACGAGGTCACAAATAGGTGACATCATCCCTAATTTAAATATTCAACAATTACACCATATTGGGGTTTGAACCTTGATGGCAAGAACAACACCACAACAACTTAACCATCATAGCATACCACTATTGACTTTTGGAAATGGATTATTAACTCCAATGTGTAGTGCAACAATATTATATTAAGATATTTTAATTAATATTTAAGTAAAACTTAATGCCAACAAAAAATAGACCTATATTATTTTATATGGAATTTCTCTTTGCATACATAATTTTTTTTTTTCCCCTTTCAAAGTAGGGACATCCATGTGGAGTTTAGTGTTTTTTTTTTAATATTTTTTAATAATGTGTATTATTTATCCTAATGTCCTAAACAAGGATAATTTTTTTTCTACAATTGACCTCAATTATTATAAAATTAAATATTTATAATATTAAAATTTTATAGTATAAGTTATTATTTTTAGAAATGGAAAACTAAAAGATACATACTTACAAAATCTAATTTCAAGGTGACTTCATTTCATTCCCAAAAAGGTTAAAACATTTTTATTTTATCAATATTTTGATATGAGAGGAGTATTATGTATCTTAGGTTTAATTCAAAGCTAAGGGGGTTCCTATCAAAGGAGGTTTTAGCTAGCCCACTTCAATCAAAAACCCATAGATGGAGACCTTATAATCTCAAATAACTTTATTCTAAAAACTATGTTGTTTTTGGGAAGAAAATAGGATGTCACATAAGTTGGAAACACTATTATGGGATCACCTTGGCTTCATATCACTTTAAAAGAGTTTGAAAGTATTTGTAATGATTTTTTTTCTTAATACATATGGAATGCTTACTTGTGTGATATTTTAATTAGGCCTAATTATATCATGACACTTGATTCTATGTACTAAATTAAGATGAAGAGTGAATTGCTAGTTCTTATTTTAGATTTAAAGTTTTTTTTAAGTGTTCACTCTATTTTTGAATAAATGGGAACAAATCCTAAATGGTTAAATTATTAATCAATATTTTATTGATTTATATTTCATGTGATCTCCTAGGTAGTTTAGGATTATACAAGGTTTTTCCTACTTGCATAGTTTAATATTCAAACTTATTACTAAACCTTTTGGGAGCTAAAATATTACATATATATTTTGAAAATATTTCTTATCAGGATTCCAAGTTGCACATGATGTATCTAAATTCTAAGGGGTTCCATTTGAGTAAATACATATATTTTTTATTCTTACTTGCATGTGTGATCAATTAGCTATCTATTAATAGAGGTGTTGTAGGTCTTGTAAGAGAAACTTGTCCTCTTGAATACTCAATGATAGAAAATTAGTGTATTAGTTTATATTGAGTATAATTTTATAAAACTTCATGTATGCTTGTATTTCACTTTATTTTAATTTTAAATTTAGGATCACTATCCTTAGCCTTACATATGCAAAAGAGTAGAGTGGTTTCCTACTCCTTTCAAATAAGCCATTATTTCTTATAAATTAATCATGAGTTTTAGCCCCTTGATATGGATCAATGTGCATCCCTAAGTCTAGGTATTGTATGTTTTCTCTAGGTTTTTTTTATTGTTACATTTAACACTAATAAAAGGAATGAATAGAATATTGCACTATAATTTTTTTCTAAATCATGTTTTGAGTTGGCCATCTAACATATCACTACATTGAATACACCATTAAGACTAAAAATTTAATTTAGTTAAATAAAATAATTGGTGGAAGGGGTCATATTTAAACTATAAATTTATTACCCTAGATGATATTCTAAATGAATTTGAATCTCAAATTCCTCCTTATAAATTTTATGTTATTCAAAGGTAGAGCTATGTTAGGATGAAATTCTTATTTTCCTTTCAATAATATACATATTTTATATATTTTCAAATATCTTGAAAAGTTTTAAATGTTGTAAAAGGCAGTTTCAGATGTGCACTGGGACTGATTTTCCTATAGGTACATATGAGTTCTAATGAGGATTTTTTTGCATAATTTTTTAGAAATTTTGAGTGATTTTTATGCTTTTTAGTTTGTATGACCTATAACCTAAATGAAAATGTAGATTTTAGATGATATTCAATGATTTGAGATCTAAGAATGCAAACTATATTCACTTTCACTAATGCAAAAATTAGAAACCCTAGAATGCCATCTAGCTAATGCAAACCCTAATGCAAGCTAGGTATGGGGTGATGATGGACTCCAAATCAAAAAATTGAAATGTTCTAAATGCAGGTTCACCAAAATGTAAAATAGAAAATTATCACCACTTAGGGTTTCAAGACTTAGGGCAATAAGTCTTTCAATAATCCACATTCAAGGATTCCCTAGAGATCTCAATCAAATGATGGTAATGGGAGAAAGAGATCTACTAAGGGACTATCCTAGGAGCTAATTGTAAACTAATGAGGGGTTCACCACCAAGCAAGAGCTTGGAAAGACAAATAAAATGCAAATCAAAATGCTTAACCCTAATCCAATGCAATCTTTCACTAAATGACCTAAAAATACAAATAAAACAAAAACAAAAGGCTGTAAGATGAAATGTGTGCACCTAGAAATCTAAAGTCTACTAGAATGAGCTCTGAAATGTTGAAAAAACTAAAATTTTGACCTACTAGGACACATATGCTAGTCTAGGTGAATTAGTCCTAGATCAGGGTTTCTATATAGGAACAAGTGTCTAGAAAAAGGGTATCTAAATTTACAAAAATCATGAAAAAACCTTGTAGTGGGACTCATATGCCACTTTTGGAAAATCAATCCCATTTTGTCACAAAGTGTCCCATGAGTAGAATATTGAACTAAAACTTTGCAAACCTTTAAAGATGGATCAAATAAGCACTTTCCCACTAATTTCATGCAAATTGGATGGATACTTTTCCCTAGATCTAACTTTTTGTGAGTCTTGACAAATTTTCATAACAACTTTGATGAAATTTACAACTTTGTCATTTTGGTACATTTGAAGGCTTCAAATCCACTTTTCTTCAATCTATAAACCTGCAATCACACATGTAAAGAGGAGAAAAACTTGTTGATTGTTAGTGAAAAGGGGTTTTCCTTGGTCAAACCCTTTATAGGTAATTAAACCAAATGATGAGATAATGAAATGAAGGCATGAACATGAACCAAAGAACATGAGTCATGGATAATTATACCTTGAATGATTCCTTGTAAATAATTTATTGTAAATTTGCAATTCAACATGAAATGGACATGAAGGATGTAGACCTTGATCTTGATAATAGGTGTAGAAAAATGCTTGATATTGGATCTTCAATGCTACTTAAACCACTAGCTCAATAACATGCTTGATGCTTGATAATATTTGACATAATGATGGATCTTCAATTGTTGCAACAATTGATGAAGAATTTTTCCCTTGAATGCCTTCAAAATGATCTTGTAAACACTTGATTGTTCTTGTGAACTCAAACTTACTATTATGAATGCTCTCAAAAAAGTCTTAGGTGAAAATGAGTGAAAGAACCTTTATTTATACTTAATTATGCAATAATTCTTGAAATTACAACACTACAAGCCACCATCAGATCTAGGAGGATAAAATCCTAGGAAAAATTTGAACTAAATTTAATTTTGGGCTACATGGGACTCATTCACCCAAGGTGGAAAATGAGTTCCATTAGGCATAATTTATGGGACCATTTTCAAAAATTCTTAGAATGGTGTGAAATCAGTTTCAGGACTGAAAAACCTAGGTAGGACTCACTTGCCCAAGGTAGTGAATGAGTCACAAATCAATAAATTTGGGCCACACAACTTAAAAATTCCTGAATTATTATTGGATATTGATTTGTGTTAGGATTATCCTCAAAAAGATGCATTAAACGACGCTTTTGGATGCAAAATAAGGATAATTAAAGCATAAAGAAGCCCAAATATTAATGACAACCCTAGAATAGTGTGAAATTGTGTTACAAAACTTTACAAAACTTTAAAATAAGTTAGGATTAATGCACATTTTGGTTAAAAAGATACTTATTATGTTTAGTCCATTAATACAACCTTAGAAAAGTGTGAAAGTGTGTTACAATACTTCAAAACACTTTAGCAAGGTACCATTTGGTTCATTAATTCACAAGTTCCCAAGACCTAATGTGAATGTGTCAAACACATTGCAACACTATACCAAAGCAATATCAAGTCCAATTTATCATTAATTATTCCCAATTTAGGCAAAATTATACCATATTGAAGAAAGGGGGGTTAATTTTCATCATTACATCTAGCCCCCACTTTAGTGAGAGGAGGAAATTGCTTCATACTCACACTAAATTAGACATTCAAGAGGGGTCCAATTGTACCAATGCAGATGGTCTATGATAGCAAAGATCAAGGAGGCAATCAAGCCCCCAGGGTCCAAGATCCTAAGTCAAACTGACATAAGTATAGAAGGACACACAAGGCGTATGATTTGTAGCAAAACAAGATCTACACAAACATGAAATGCCAATAACTAAAAGAAAGAAAAAATAAAACAAGCAAAAAAAAAAGAGCTAGATCAAGCCTCGAACATTTTTCCAACACGATGTGGATCAGATCTAAGTTGTTTGTCCAAAAGAATGCATGCTCATTCTGAGGCAACAAAACTCTTGGCTATCTATTGGGTGAGTAATCTAAAAGGGTGAGACACATACACACGTGGCCAATATATGCTCACAACACACACACAAATGGCTATGGGAAAGTCGTGCCTAGGATTGGCTTCCTGTCCAACCATACCAAAGTTATACCTCCTGATAACTTTGATAAGTCACCACACAAAAATGATCTTTAAGCTACATGAGACATGCAAAATTTGTATGCTTGGAGCTCATGAACAAACAAGATGGCTCCATATGCATGTAAAGTGTATTATGAAAGGTGGCCATATAACAATTGTTGTGAATGAAAAATAGTGTAAGGTACATTCAAAGGGATTTTATTTATTTCATGTAAGGTCTCTTCTTAGGGAAAATTTTACCTAATGTCTCCAAGAGATGAAATGTCAAAGAAATATCACACTCTCAGAGGAAATCAAACCCATTGACACCACCAAGAAAAGGATGTGTCACAAGAATAAATAAAACCACATAGTGAAACATGAGTGTTGATGTATGCCCCCACTTTAAAGAGGTTGTTAACATCATTACTATGAGAAATTTCTTTAAGGTAAAAGAAGACATGAGAGCTTATTCAGAAAGACCTATGCCAACTCATATGTTTCCAATAAGCTACATCATGAAAAGAGAAAAATGTTATAACTCAATACATCACATGTAATCCAACTTAAGGAATTTTGTCCACATCCTAAGCTTTCTCTTATATAGATTCATGAAAGTTAGTCAACTACCGAAAAGAGACAACAACAAGTGACATACGAGGACAAGGCTAGCTAACCCCTTGCCCCCACTTAGTGTAGGACAAAGATGAGCCGAATAGGATGAAAATAAGTTTCAAGTAGAGGAACTAGGTGCTTCAACACAAGGGAGAGAACCACAATCCTTCAAATGTTGAATTATCATTTAAATCCTTACATTCATTAGTAGCATGACCATGAACTCTATGATAGGAACAAAATGAACTCTTGTAGTAGAATTTCTTTCGTGTTTTTGGAGGGAGGGATATCAATTAATCTTAGAGGAGTTTCGAGAAGATACTCTCTCGATCAATAGTAGAAGATGTTCCTTTATCTTGTGACAAAGATATCTCTTGATTAGTATACGATTCCATGCCTACACAAGATTCTTTAGATTGCGATATTTTGTTCTCTCCTTGGAAGGAGGGTGTAAAATCTAAGGAATTCAAATCATTGGTGTTTTGGGTGATGGCATTGACATTAAGCAAAGATTTATTTATTTTTGTTTCTTTTCTTTCAAAGGATAAGAATTAATACCATGCTAGTATCTATTAGTTAAGGATGCACTACTATTAAAGTTAGCTTAAAAGGATGTTTTGTAATAGGGTTGATATTAAGTGAATGTTTGCTAGTTCTTTTAAGGGACAATAACCAAGACCACTAGACTTTTCTTGCATGTGAGGCTCTATAGGGACATAGATACCTTGCTCTCTAGTAGTACATCCTTTTCCACTATATCTAAGTTGTTTCATAACTTCATAACCTTTTCCATAAAAAATCTTCATCTCTTTTGGATTCGGTGGTTGCTCATAATTAAGTTCATCAAAGTTTGTTGTGTAATTTGTTGTCTTTTGTTCTAAAGTGGTTGAGGTGGATGCTTTCGAAGGTTCTTCCAAATTTTTCATTGACATTACCACTTTTTATTTTCCCTTTTCAAAGTCTTTTTTCATGATCTTGTATTCTCCCATGAATGTTGGTGTGAAATCAAAGGAACCCCAATCATCATCTAATAATTTCATGATTTTCTCAATATTTTTTTCTTTGTCTTTCTCTTGCATGGGTTCTACTTGTGTGGTTGGTGTTATTGTTTTTAAAGGATTTTCCTTGTTTTGCTCAATGTTTAAACAATTGTTTGGTTCAAGGTTAGCTTTGAGTGTGTACACTTTGTTGTTGAAGACATACTCCATTTTATGATGAAGAGTAGAAGGTACCCCATTCATGGCATGAATCCACGGTCTACCTAAAATGAGATTATATGAAAGATTGTGAGGCATAACATGGATTGGTGTTTCTAATGTGCCCTTTCTAGTTGTAATAGGAAAAGTGATCACACCAAGCAATTGTTTTCCTACATTGTCAAATCCCTTAATAGATAAAGAATTAGGTTGAATTTTGTATTTATCCATGCCAAGCCTATCCAAAAGTTTCAGAATAAACACATTAATGGTTGAGCAATTATCAACAAGAGTTCACTTTATCCCCATTCTTTTATATTGAGCTATTATTATGAAAGCTTCATTCTATTTTTGCACTTCCAAAGGAGGGATCTCACTTTGGTGAAAAACAATATCGACATTTATTCCTTGAATCAAGGTTGCTATGTCATTCAATTTCACATTAGAAGGGATAGGAACTTGTTGTAAAGAACTTTGAATCATGTTATGATAATGAGGGGAGGCTTGAATAAGTTCCCATAATGATATTTTAGCAAGAGTATTCTTTAGTTGTTTAACAAGATTGTACTCATTAATACTTTGTGAAGGTAAACAAGGAGGACCTAGTAAGATAGGATTAGGCAATGGGATGGATATTAGAACTCAGCTGAGCTACAAAACATTATTTTTAGGTAGGTAAAGAATTAGAGGATTCTTAGGATGTCCCATGGGGTATGTAGGAGGTCCATTAATCGAGGGGGATCTAAGGACACTTGTGCATTCATAACCTCAGTGGTCTCGGTTCGATGTATTTCTAATAAAGGGAAATCTAGAATCACCTTTTTACCATCACCTAAGGAATCCACATTACTATTGTTGTCATTTTCTTGCACCATGATATCCTCCCTAGGAGGAGAGCTTTTAGGAGAACCGCAAACCAAATTCTTGACATTCAAGGATTGTTTCTTCCAAAATGACTTTATAGCAAGTAGGGGAATGATCAATGGTTGAATTATCTTGCTCGATAAGGGTTTTCCTAAGATTCTCATGACTTTCATTGATCAAAGTATCTTCTTGACAACTCAGAGAGTTACTAGGAGAAGGATAAGTGTGATTTTCATGAACATTTATGATTTCATTCCTTTGTTTTCTAATGTCTTCAAAAATAAGATAGGTAGGGGAAGCATCATAAAGAGGGTTGTTATATAATTTGAAGGTTTGGTCATCTAACACCAACATATCCTCATAGTTTACAATCTTATTCTCTTCCACTAAATCATTTTCACAAGCAAAGGGAGAATGGAAATTAGGTAAGTTGATGTTTAGAAATGTGCCTATGATTTCATTCTCTTGTGCTATAATATCTTCCAATGTAGGAGAGTTTATAGAAGAGGCACTTTCAACAATGTCATGATTCCCAATTAGTCCATCTTCTAACAAGTTAAAATAATTTTTTCACATGGGTATGTGCAGGATCATCATGGAAAAAATAGGCCCTTAAGTGGCAAAAAATTCAGAAAAATCAAGGTTAAGCAACTTGACATAAAAAAATTGAATAAGTTATCTATATTATTTCAGAAATATGTAAGAATAGAATATGTAGAAAATTGAATGTAGTTTCTAAGCTACTAGGTTTGTTTAAAAAAAAAATCTATTTGGTAAACCTTTGAAATTTTAGTGTAGTAGTACTTCAATTTCAGGGAAAAAATAAGAAATAGGTGTCTGTTTGACCACCCTAACCACAATAAAATGATAATATTTTTATATAAGATTTTAGATATAAGTAGAGGACTCATGTCCCAATGTGATGCATATTGTTTTGTAATTTTCTTCCAAGAAAATAATTAATTATGAATTTTTTATTATAAATTTTAAAAAATATAAAAAATTTGTATGTTTGACCACCTTAACTTGGTCAAAACTTCATGAAATTCTTTTTTTTTTTAATACTATAGAATGTGAAGCATAGAATGTGACACATGTTTTGGATTTAAAAAATGTGATACCATTTCAAAGCTATAGATGTTTTTCAATCATCCTATCAATCAGTACTTTAGTCATAATTCAAATAAAAAATGAATAATAATTACTTATTAAATTCAAAGTAAAGCATAATTTATATTGGTGGAAAACTAAGAATCTCCTTTAAAAACCCTTTTCGTTTCATCAATTTTGGGTAAAAAGAAAGTTGTCAGCCATATACCTATCATATTGCCACTTTTTGGCCCATCATGATCCTGCACATACCCACATGTAGGAGAGGTGTTAGGAGAAGAGCAACTATGATCATCAGGATTTTCTATATTTTCATCTTTTTCTACATCATTTCCAACAAATAGAAGATATAAGAGGGTGTGTAGGTTTAAGGTAATATTCAACATTTTCACTCTCTTGCACTAAGAGACTCTCATAACTAGGAAATGTATTGAATGAATGAATAACATACTTATTCACTAACTTTTTCTTTGCAAACTTAGAAAAGACCAAAACTAACACTTTTGAAAAATAATCTATGAAAACTTAAAATGCAATGTCAAGGTCTAGAATAAAATGTGTATATGCAATTTTTAGATTTCAAACAAGGTAATTTGCTGATTACACTATGCAATGATCTAAAAACAAAATGGATCAATGCATGAAATGAACCAATTTAAGCTAGTTTTAATAAAATGCATGTAACAGAAACTCAACCAAGTGAAACAGATAACCAATGGAAGTAAATAAAAGTGTAGAAAAAAGGTTTTAAATGTTGTAAAAGACAGTTTCATATGTGCACTAGGACTGATTCACCCAGAGGGGCATATGACTCCCACTGAGGGTTTTTTGCACAATTTTCAAGAAATTTTGTGTGATTTTTATGCTTTTTTATTTTGCATGACCTATAACCTAAATGAAAATGTAAATTTTAGATATTATTCAATGATTTGAGATGTAAAAATGCAAGATATATGCACTTTCACTAATGCAAAAATCAGAAACCCTAGAATGCCAATTAACTAATGCAAACCCTAATGCAATATTAATGCAATCTAGGTCTAGGATAATAATGGAATCCAAATCAAAAAATTGAAATTTTTTAAATGCAGGTTCACCAAAATATAAGATAGAAAATTGTCACCACTAAGGGTTTCATGACCTAGGGCAATAAGTCTTTCTATACTCCACATTCAAGGATGCCCTAGAGATCTCAATCAAATGATGATAATGGGAGAAAGAGGTCTTCTAAGGGACTTTCCTAGGGGCTGATTCTAAACTATTGACTGGGTTCACCACCAAGCAAGAAATTGAAAAGACAAATGCAATGCAAATTAAAATGCTTAACCCTAATTCAATGCAATCTTTCACTAAATGACCTAGAAATGCAAATAAAACAAAAATAGAAAGTTGCAAGATGTATTGTGTGCACTTGGAAATCTAAAGAAGAGTTGAATGAGCTCTAAAATGCTGAAAAACTTAAAATTTTAACCTACTAGGACTCATACACCAATCTAGGAAAACCAATCCCAAATCAGGGTTTTTGTATAGGAATATTTTTTTGGAAAAAGGATATCTGAATCTACAAATATCCAAAAAAAATCCTATAGTGGGATGGTAAAAGCACAAAGCTATGTCACACTTTCAGCCAAATAAATAGTTCTAAGTGAAACATTTTCAGCTGGAATAGTTTTGACCAAATAGGTTCTAACCAAAACCACGTGGCCTATATATTGCACATAGGGTTTTGGCGAAATCCAAAAAAAATCCATTTGCCACTTTGAAATTGGCTTATTTTATGTGTGAGGTTTCTATAGAAATGGTTTTGGCTGAAACCCTTTCTATAGAAATGCTTTCTACTGAATATGTCTATTTGGCATCCTAGTTGACAGCCAACTCAACCTTTTTCATAATTTTTTTGAAACTTTCAAGTTCAACTAAGTATTTTTTTAGACAAAATGATGTTTTTTCAAAAAATAAAAATACTCTTTTGTAGATCTCAGAGTGGTGAATCCAAATATGTAATTTTTAAAATATCTTTATCATTTTTAATATATTTTATTTTTAAAATAATGCAAGTAGGTTGTTAAAGTTAAAAAGAGGGTGATTAGAAATTAAAAAAAATATAGTAAAACATATTAAAATTTTAAAATAAATATATGGTGCACTAGAGGAGAATTTCCTCTTCAAAAGGATATAATTTGTTTTATGAAAATGATTAAAAAAATAGACAATAGTTGACGTTACATGAAGACTGTCAAATTATGACAAATTTGAATTTAAAATGTTATTATGAGAAAAATATACATAAAAATTTGATTTGTTTTCCATGCACTAGATATTTAAGTTATCTAGTTGTAGAAAAAAAATTAGGGAAAAATGAAGTTTTTTTCAATTTGTTTCTTGATGTCCCGTGAAAGTCACTTATTTTTTAATTTTTCAGCATTCCAAAATTTGTTCTTAAATTTCTAAAGAAATAATGGATCAATTTTTTAAAAATATAAAAAATTACAAGAATTTAAACTTCATCAAAATTTCTACATTTCATTAGTTTACTTCATGGGTATGTGCAGGATCATCATGGATAAAATAGGCCCTTAAGTGGCAAAAAATTTAGAAAAATCAGTGTTAGGCAACTTGACATAAAAATTTGAATAAGTTATCTATATTATTTCAAAAATATGTAAGAATAAAATCTGTAGAAAATTGAATTTAGTTTCTAAACTACTAGGTTTATTTAAAATAAATAAAATCTATTTGGTGAAAATTTGAAATTTCAATGCGAGTACTTAAATTTTAGGGAAAAAGTAAGAAGTAGGTGCCTGTTTGACCACCCTAACCATAATAAAATTATAATATTTTTTTATAAGATTTTATATATAAGTAGAGGACTCATATCCAAATGTGATGCATTTTTTTTTGTAATTTTTTTCCAAGCAAATAATTAAGTATGAATTTTTTATTACAACTTTTTAAAAATATAAAAACTCGTATGTCTGACCAGCTTAACATGGTCAAAACTTCATGAAATTTAATTTTTCTTTTTTTAATCCTATATTATGTGAAGAATAGAATGTGACACATGTTTTAGATTCAAAAAATCTGATACCATTTGAAAGTTATAGATGTTTTTCAATCAGCCTATCGATCAAGACTTTAGTCATAATTCTAATAGAAAATGAATAATAATTATTTATTAAATTCAAATTAAAGAATAATTTATATTTGGTGGAAAGATGAAAATCTCCTCTAAAAACCCTTTTCGTTTCATCAATTTTGGGTAAAAAAAGTCGTCAACCACATACCCTACAAATACCCATAATATTGCCACCTTTTGGCCCATCATGATCCTACACATACTCTCATTAAGAAACTCAAAACATAAATACCACCTTTATGTGCTCAAATTTTATTAAAAAAATTGTTGTTGGTTGATTCCTTTATAAAGTGACACAGGTTTATGCTTTTACTCAGGACTCATATGCCACTTCTAGTAAATCAGCCCCATTTTGTTGTGAAGTATCCCAGGAGATGAATCTCAAATTGAAACTTTGAAAACCTCTAAAGATGGATCAAATAAGAACTTTCCCATTGATTACATGCAAATTGGATGGATACTTTTCCCTAGATCTAAGTTTTTGTGAGTCTTGACAAATTTTCATGGAAACTTTATTGATATTTGGAACTTTTTCATTTTGGTACTTTTGAAGGCTTCAAATCTAGTTTTCTTCAATATATAAACTTTCAATCACACATGTAAAGAGGACAAAAGATTGATTGTTAGTGAATAGGGGTTTTCCTTGGTTAAGCCCCTTGTAAGTAATTAAGCCAAATGATGAGATAATGAAATGAAGGCATGAACACGAAACAAAGAACATGAATCATGGGAATTTATACCTTGAATGATGCCTTGTAATTTTGTCACTCAACATGAAATGGCCATGAAGGTTGTAGACCTTGATCTTGACAATAGGTGTAGAACAATGCTTGATCTTGGATATTCAATGCTACATCACAAAACTAGCTCAATAACATGCTTGATGCTTTATAATATTTGACATGATGATGGATCTTGAATTGTTGCAATAATTGATGAAGAAATTTTCCTTTAAATGCCTTAGAAAAGACCTTGTAAACACTTGCATGTTCTTATGAACTCAAACTTTCTATTATGAATGCTCTCACAAAATTCTTAGGTGAAAATAAGTGAAAGAACCTTTGTTTATACTTAATTATGCAATAATTCCCAAAACTACAACACTACATGCTGACATCAGATCTAAAAGGATAAAATCTAGTCAAAATTTTGAATTAATTTTAATTTTGGGCCACACAGGACTCAATCACCCAAGGTGGTGAATGAGTCCCATTAGGCATAATTTATTGGACCATTTTTAAAAATTTATTAGAAAGGTGTGAAACCAGGTTTGGGACCCAAAAACCTAGGTAGGACTCATTCGCCCAAGGTGGCGAATGAGTCCTAGATCACTAAATCTAGGCCACACAACCTAAAAATGCCCAAATTATGATTGGATATTGATTTTTGTTAGGATTTTCCTGGAAAGGATGCTTTAAATGAGGCTTGTGGTTGTAAAATAAGGCCAATTAAAACATAAAGAAGCCCAAATATTAATTAAAACCCTAGAATAGTGTAAAAGTGTGTTACAACACTTTATAGCACTTTAAAATAAGGTAGGATTTAGGCACATTTTGGTTAAAAAGTGATTTATTATGTTTAGTTCATTAATACAACCTTAGAAAAGCTTGAAAGTGTGTTACAACACTTCACAACACTTTACCAAGGTACCAATTGAGTTCATTAGTTCACAAGGACCCAAGACCTAATGTGAATGTGTCAAACACATTACAACACTAGATCAAGGTGATATCAAGTCCAATTGATCATTAGTTATGTAGAAAATCTTGAATATTGAGAGGGGGTTGAATCAATATTCCATAAAACCATAGTAAAATCCATCTAAACATTATCACAATTCTGATTGAATCAACAACAGAGAACATAAAAACAAGTCAATGCAACCATACACATGAACACCAGGATTTTTACATGGAAAATCCAAAAAGGGAAAAACCATGGTGAGGGTTAACTCACAGTATATTATAGATACAAAATATTACGAGGCTCACTGCCAAGACTCACTATCCTTAAAAAGGCTCACTACCTAAGTAAAAAGATGGCTAACTACCAAGATACAATAACAGTGGCTCATTGCCAAAATATTGAACTAATAGAATTCACCTTCAATGTGTAGGGTTCAATTCCACTAAAGCTCAAAATATGAAGTACTGCTTCAGACACTAGTCACTCAACAAAAAATGTATTGATCACAACTGATAAATCATTTCAGCTTAGATCTTCACACGCCTCTTAATCCTTTTTGCATTCACACTTACTTCTCATTTGACATTCACTGCTCATGTGTGTCTTCTTCCACTAGTCACCTTTTGTGTCTCTCATTTCAATCGTCAAAACATCTTATATATATATATATACAAGTATATCTTGATCATCAATTAGGTCCACCTACTTAGATGAACACAAAAATAATCAAAATATTTTTTGTTGGAACCATATATGATTTAAACATTGTATCCACGTAGTGCATTATACCAAGTTGGCTATCATCCATCAAAAATAATTGGTCTTCATAATATATTGCATACTTTGAGTTGACTAGGATTAGAACACAATTCTCCAAACAAATAAATAATTCTCAAAGAAAAAACCTTCCGAATCTGAGAACACATGGATTTCCCATCATACCACTAGCATAGAGACTATAAAAAAAAAAATGCAACATAAGAATGTTCACCTCAATAGAATGCGGGTCTCCCACATAGTATGCCATGCATAGAACCATAATAGAATACAAAGTTAAACTCTATCAATGATAAATTTCTTCTCACAAAAAATTATGTTTCAAGATCTAGGGTATAGTTGTCTAAATGAGTCAAGAAAACATGGTTAAGAGATTAGAGTCACCATAGATCTTGTAGTGAACTTTGGACTCAAATACCAACACATTGATCCATCACAAAAGGGTATTACCGATAGAGAACAACTTCCAATAAACCAAGTATACTTCCCATAAAGTTATTCACCATGTTGACATCAATGAAAAAATAGGAACAACAAACCCTCCATACTTATGATCATGTTGCAAGTCTCCCAACAATCTCTCCCTTTGGCATTGATGGCAACATGCATGAAAAAAACATTTTCCAACAACTGAATACTCTAAATACTCCTCCTATCAAAATTATTCTTCAAAATAATATTTTTCCTTTGACACTCTATCTCTTCATCTTTCTATCTCTCCCCCTTTGATATCAATGACAAAGGAAGGGGTCTGGTATATTTGTATATATCAAAATGAGGCCAAACATATATGAACATGCAAAATTTAATTAACCTAAAGAAGAACCTCTGAGACTCTCTAGGATAGCCTTCCATGATGCTTTACCTTCTTCCCATGAATATTTTTAACTTACAAGAGTCTTGTAAAATATCTCAAGCTTAGTTAGGACTCTACACCATTTTCTAAAGTATTGGGACTAAGATTGATCTATGATAATTCACCAATACAGCCAAGAGCACTAGAAACAAAATTATGTATGAGTTTAATCATGTCTTTGAGTGCCACTGACTTCTTGATAACATCTGTCCTTTGATCTTGTAGAGAAAATAATTTTTCCTAAAGCTACACAATGTAGTCCTACCACCTCTGATAATATTTATCTTATGCTAGCATGTATGTATCCACTTGAGTGCTCAACCGAGACTTACTCATACTTATCTCATTTCTTATATCCAATGTACAACTAGACCAATCTAGGAAAAAAGAAAGTAGTTCATGTGCCTCTTCTTCACAAACTTGTACACTCTCCAATTCCTTCATCACTCGATTGTGTGCATTCACACATTTTTCCTTGATATCTTCCAAATTTCCTTCATTAGAATTGATTCCAGCAGACATTTCATGTCTAGAGATGTATACCTTCAAAGAATCAATCGTTCCACGGAGATTCTCCACAACAGAAATAGATGAATCAAAATCAGCACTGGGAATAACCTTTTGCAATTCTTCCAAATCCATTTAAATATTTATTCTTTCATGCTCATGTTCAAGCTCATTTCCTTTTGTAACTTCTATCCTTTCTATTACCAGTAACTATTTCAAAAAGTAAAAGAGAAAAAAGACAACCAAATTTCCATATTTGAATGTATTCTTCTTATTCTTCTTGATCTCCCTTAAATTCTTCAAAAGATGTATACGAAGTAACTCACACAAGTCATATTTCATACCTCTTTTAACCATATCAGTTCAGCAATATGCACAATAGTAGTAGAAACTATAAGGTCATTGTTAGGGATATAAACTTTGTGACTAATGACCATAGTAGAATACCTTATTACCAGATTAACAATCAATTTCAAATCAATCTCTTTCCCTTCAATATTCAGACTGGTAACCTCAAATATCTCTTTCTCATCCACAACCTTTAGTTTGGGAACTGGTCTAGAGGAATACAAACCAATTTCATCTCTAATAGCTTCTATGGTAATGAAATGTGCCTCATCAATCCACAAAGATTCATCATGAATTCTACTCAACACTATTTGAATGTGCTTCTTCTCAAATCCAAACAAGGGAACTTTCTTCAAAATATCCAACTTTTTCTCAACTAATACTCTATAAGCATCATGGCTTTCTTTCAATTCACTTTACCAAAACGTGCTCAACTAAACTGATGACATATCTTCTATCTTATTGTAAAAGAAGGCATAGATATCTTCCATGGGAAACACTCTCAGAGGGATGCAAGAGAATGCACCAATAGACTCTTCTCACAAATCCTTCAAATGTCTTCTCAAATTGACTTACACTTTATTTGTACTATTCACAACCTTTTAATTATCCATAGTAGTAAAAATGAAAGATTGTGCAAACAAGAATACCTCTAAAAATGCCAACAATAAATGTATACATATCCTACTTTGGGAGCTCACTTTGAATATACTTGATTTATTCTTCAAACACTAAAACTCTAAATTGCCTTCTAAACTTCCTTTGCACACTCCTTTGAAAATACATAAGACTTTAAAATTATTTAAATTTATTCTTTCCATTCTAAATGATTTTGAAAAAAATGCTTCAACTTGGAGGTATATTTCCTTGAAGATTGTGTACACCTCCATTCTTTCAAATTTTACAAACTTCATCCTCCACACATGATACTGAAAACTTTCTTAATTTCCATACCATATTGAATATACCTCTATCATGATATGACACAAGTACCGATGAGGGGGATCATTAGAGTTTTTGATAAATGCTCCCCCTTAGCCATTGCTTTACTTAGAAATTGATGGGAGTATTGGGATCATAGGTAATCATAGATAAGACTGATGATTCCTTTATCCAAATCCTTTTCATTTTCTTTCTTGCTTTTTCTAGATCAATGGTTTGATCATTCTCCTTCATTGGATAGATATTTTTATTTCTTCTGTTGTTATTAATAGGGTGTTTTGGATTTCTATGCTTACTATAGTACCTATAAAATCTGCAAAAACTTATTTTTTTCTCAAAGATGAGTTATTTTAATGTCAAATTTATCAAAATAATCCTATGAAATACCATGTAAATGCTTCAAAATGCAAGAAATAAAAGAGAAATCTATAGACATTTCAAAGGCATAACATATACCTTATTTCATATTGGATTGGTGTCAAATGTGAAGATGACCCTTTTGCAATCCTTGTTGAAGCTCAAGTGATGAAAATGAGGAGATGCAAATGGAGATGAAGAGAAAAATTACTTCTCAAACCAAGAGAGTAACTTTGCATGAAAAATCTACATGATAGATGAAGAATGAGGCCCTCAATTTTTAGAATATTTTGATGAGAAGATGGCCAATGAGAAGAGGCCACTTGTCAACCTATGAGTGGTTGAGGAGTGACCACATTTTGGCCAATGTGCCAAAATTTTAAAATTGTTGAGTGGGGGGACACATAAGACTTTCAGAATTTAAAATTCTGAGTGGGTGACATGTCAGAATTTAAAATTCTAAAAATGTTGAGTGGGGGATATGTCATAATTTAAAATTTTGAGTGGGGGACATGTCATAATTTAAAATTCTGAAAATGTTGAGTCGAGGATATGTTAGAATTTAAAATTATGAGTGGGGGACATGTCATAATTGAAAATTCTAAAAATGTTGAGTGGGGAATATTCCTCCAAGATGCCATGTTAAAAGAAAATAAGGATTTTAATAAATCAATAAATTGATTTATTTGTGCAAGTGGGCACCGGTTAGGTTAATTTAATTAGGATTAGATTAGCCTAATGATGATGAGAAATGATGATGATGGGTGATTTTCTTATCAAGGATTGGGATTTTAAAAGGGTCACTTACCTTATGTTTGATAACACTCCTAAGCACGATGCATCAAGGTATAAAGGACCAGGATGGTGGTGTACTTAGTGTGATAGACTTTGACTTGATAGATAGATATGAGTATTCTTAATCACACCTGACATATATAAACTGTGCTAGGATGCACTTTAGAAGTTTCAAACACCTCAGACCAAAACACATAAAGGTATAACCAATCAATGCAATAGTCAACAAGCTATCCAAAACATCCTCTATACATATCTAACAAAGCAAGTATTCTCCAAGTTATTTTACAAGAACATCCAACAAGCACAATAGACAAAAGAATAATGATCGTTTCCCCATTCCTATCTCTCTAAATCCTTTGTTTGGATATCATTGAGAGGTCCTTGGACTAAGCGCAATAAGATAAGTCAAAAGACAAAGATAAAGCGCGTAAAATAGTTAATATTCTTCAATACTGCTAACCAAAAGGGAATGTGTTTTTAAGGATAGAAACTGAAACTTATTGCCAAAAGATAATGCCCATTGTAGGAAGGATACATCCTAGGACATGTTAGTGGATGGCGACATGTCATTTCGTTTATTCAAAGTGCTCTTTCTGATAAATAATGCCCCTTGTAGGAAGAATTCATCCTAGGACATGATGTTATCAGATGATTAATATGGGATTGATTGGATGATGGACTATTGACACAAAGAATTGATCAACTTGCTTACGTATTGACTTAGACCTGAGACTTGACATTTTTGAGTTTTCACTTTTAACCTGCTAGACTTGTTTCTAACTATTTCAGCAAAGGTTGAGGGTGACGATTAGTTTATGATGGATGGTGTTTATTTCGGGTGCAAGCAAGATGAGACAGATGGATTTTCTTAAAATATTTGGATGTTTTTAGAGTTTTACAATGTTTTGAGGCTATTTTTGGTATTTTTTGAGATTTTCAACTATTTGGTTTTCTATTTTCCAATGTTTTTTGGGATTTTCTGAGATTTTCACCAAGAGTCTAACCTAAATACCTATCCTAGGGGCATCAGGGGTTGATTGAAAGATTAGCCTTGCCTACGTTATACACACAGAGACCACGTAGTTCGGACTAACGAATTAACCAATTTACAGATGAAGATATACATGAAGAGATGTCAGTTTATTATAACAGACTCCTAAAGGACTGACCTAAGTGTCTCAGGGGATGATCAAAGATTAGCTTTGCCTACGTTCAAGCTCAAAGATGTTATAGTTCGATTGGATGACTCTGTTTTTTATCTTTTGACTGACTTTTTGACCTATTTTTGAGATTTTTGATGGTTTTGAATGTTTTGGATTTTTTGGTGTTTTTTTTATGCTTTTGGATTTTGTGATTTTTTTGTTTCTTTTGGATTTTGTTATGTTTTGATGTTTTTAGATTTGCTAATTTTTTTGATGTTTTTGGATTTTGTGATGTTTTGATGTGTAGGAGTTGATGGTGACTCCCCAACATCCCCAAGATTAGTTGTGACCAAAACCACTTCCACAAGAGAGAGAATGGCAAGAATGTTTGCTTCACAATGCAAGATTGATTGATTGCTTGATTGATCAGCTTGAATACAAATGTACATGAGATGCCTTGCTTATATGGGCAAGGTTAAGAGATAGGAATGAATATGATGTTGACAAATGTCATGATCTTATGACATGAGACAACCTACAACCTAATCACCTAGGAAATGATGCATCCTAGCTAGATAAGATAAGTTCTAGATAAGCCAACTAAGCCTTCTAGAAAGAATCTTTTACCTAAGTAAACTTAACCATGTGAATATGTCCCCTAATTACCTAGTGAATGAATTAGCTAGGTACAAGACAATTATTCACACCAACACCCCCCCTTAAGTGCAACTTAGGGAGAATGCAAACTGTGCAAAGATTATGACTATGACCATGGGTCCCAGCTACTAGGCCATGTTAGGTACCCATTTACAATGCAAATGATGCAATCTCTCACAAGCGGAGAAAAGGAGAAAACCCAGTGGGACAAAACTCCTCTCCAAAAGAGAGAAAACAAAACAAAAGAACATGATGTATGGAGGACTCAATGATACCCCCCAAGGACAACATGCATCATGTATATACAGTCAAATACCCCCCATAAGAAGGAAGTAGAGAGATAAGATATCCCCCCCCATGATGAAGAAGCTCCACTGCTGATGCCTGAAAACAAAAGATGACCCAATGTCTACAAGCAACACATCATCCCTTAGGAAGAAACAAATCCATAAGCTGATGTAGAAGCCACTCCATGTCCAACTGAAAGGAGGAAGCATGAATGCTTAACATGTATGCCTCTAAAAATTGATGAAGATCCTCCAAGCTTGAATGAGCCACAACAGAATCATGGTCAAACTAAACCAAGAAACATGACAAATCAAGTGATGGAGACTCATGAATGTCAATCTTCAAAGACAAAGAAGATGGGATAACAGTTGTACTGAAACTGTCATCAAAGAGGAGAGAAATCCCCTCAAGTGTGTCCTCCAAATCTGTCGTATGAGACTCCATGAAAAAGTTAGAAATCCCTGTCAAATACTCATCCCACAAAGCAAGATCTGAAAAACTATGATCATCCTGCTGAATAGAAGCATCAATGACTGAAGAAGCAGGAGGTGGAGGAGTAGGAAGCTCAGCACTGGTCTCAAGAATACCAAGGTGTAGATGACCAAACTTCTCCTCACTATCATGGTCCACACTCAATGGAGTGTGTGATGCAGTCAAAGGAGCATTATCATCTTCTGAAGCAAAATGTGAAAAGGAATATACACGAGATGAATGATCAACCATCCCGATAGCAACAATATCCCTAGTCTCCAAGTCCCTTATGTACACCCTATCTGGAGTGAACTCAACTATTTTACCTTGACCCCCATGAGTAATTTGATAAATAGAAAGGAGATTAGTGGACAAGGAAGGAACACAAAGCACATCATTAAAGCTCCCTTCCCCCATATCAATAGAACCCTTCCCACTTACCTTCATATATGTATTGTTACCCATCAATATATGAGGTTCATTACAAGGCTCAAAAGAAGAGAAAATATCCATAGAAGATGCCATATGATGAGATGCTCCTGAATCAAGAAGCCATCTATGAGATTCAAGACTTGTAGAGGCCAAGAGTGCTTGTCCTTTCATCTTGTGTAGTCCAGAAGTAGATCCTGTGTCCTGTGACTTAGATGGAGTTGTCGATTGAGATGTAGAAGAATAAGTAGCAGACACTGATGAGGGAAACTTAATGTTATTCTTTTGAAGAAGGTGTGTCAGTTCATCAATCTTCTTATTATAACATTTATGCGCATCATGTCCTAACCTTTTACAATATGCACATTTTGACTTCTTCTTTTTAGATGATTCCTCTTTAGAAGAGGATGTGGACTCAGGAGTGCTATGTGAAGGAGGATCTTTACCTTGCTCATTAGACTTGGGTGCCTTGTTCTACTTCTTACCTATGTCACTTGAATCCTTTGTCTCCTTTGCAACAAGAGCATGAGATCTAGAAGACTTCAATGTGCCCATGTGTACCAACTTTGCTTGTTCCCTTGTGAGTTGAGCTACAAATTCATCAAGAGAAGGAATTTTGTATGCAGTGCCAAGAGCATCCATTGTAGCATAAAAAGTAGAAACAAACACTGAATAATCAGGACCAAGCTGAGCAAGAATAGAAAGAATCAACTGTTCATCCTCTTTAGTGACCCCACAATTAGATAACTGCAATCTAAGAGAATTGAGCTTAGAGAAAAAATCTTGGACATTGTCAAAATCTGAAGGATTAAGACCCATTAGTTCATTCTCCAACTTAAATTTCCTCATCTTATCTGGCTTACCAAAGAGACTCTCTAAAGTATTCCAAGCTTCATTAGGATTAGTGCAAGATGCAACATGATATCTAAGATCTGGAGAAATGGACAACTTCAAAGTACCAAGAGCTTCATCCCTTCTATCAAGCCATTTTCTTTTCTCTTTTGCTCCTGCAGGTTCTGGACCTTGACCAAATGTGATTCGTTGCAACTTTGATTTTAACAATAATAACTCCATTTGAGATTTCCACTCATGATAGTTATATGGAGTTAGAAGTATAACTTTTGTCAAATCCATGATACAATGAGAGATTACAAGAGAAGAACAACAAATTTCCCTCACAATACAAGAAATCAACCCCTTTGTCCCAACAAGATTTGCACTTTTTTTGCAAATTTACAACAAGGAATCCCAAACTATCAAATCAGCTACAAACTAAAAATATGAAAATCTGGAAACAAATCTGAAAAAAGTGCATGAGTAGAGCTGAAGTACTCCTGAATACCTTTCCGATGCCACAAATTTGGAGAAAATTGGAGATCGGAGCACCAAGATATGAGCTCGGAAGTAGAAAACGATGATCGGGCTTCAACCTGGAAAAAGAGGCACAAAACTGCAAAATTTCTGCAAAATATCTACACCACTAAAAAATTTAGATCTCCACCTTTCTGATGATATTTCGTTTGAAAATTTTTGCCTTCGTATGTGAAAGTTATGAAAAAATGAAAAAAAGGCCTATAAATAGGCACTTGGGGCAATTACAAGGCTAAAATGGTGCAAATTTTCTGCACCAGGGGCTTAAATCTAGTCATCCATATGACCTTGTGCGCATACAATGCAAAATAAATAAAGTCCACTATTCACTGTCGGCCCAATACAATAACCCGTTGGCCTTAAAAACTTTACAAAAGTTTTAAAAACATGGCCACTGAGCCGTCGACCTTACAAATATATGGTCGGCTTTTAAAATAAAACAAAGCTTTTTTTTATACATATAAATTATGAAAAACTTCGTACCATAGGCAGACAACGATGTGACCCTATACTTCAAACCGGTGATGAAGTATGAGTCGGTTTGACAGTAGATCGGGCCAGAAAATGTCGACCAAAAAAAAAGTTGACCCCTGCGATAAATGAAGAGACCATTCTGCAGACAAAACCCGTACCTGGCAAAAGACTGTCTATGACAGAGACGCGGATTTAACAGCGACCATGAATGATAATGAGTTGACATGATCTAATAGTGTACCAAGCAAATGATGAAGTGACAACTAGGTACCTTCTGCAGATAAGTAGAGCCCGATGCGGACCATGTATTCGCTGAGTCTATATTTAGCCAATGAATCAATCCCCTAGTCAATTAACTATCAAATAAATCAAATTTTGGAAAACATTCTTTAAACTCGTTGTTGACATTGTGGCTTGTATTGTCTTATATTTCTTTTGGAATTTTTCTATGAGTCAAACCGTTACTAGTTCCTTGAGGATATCCAATGAAATATTTAGAGGAGTGATGATGTCTCTTGACTCTTTTCTTTGACTGATTTTTATGGATTGTCTTGACAAAAAGACTAGGGAAAATTTTTCCCTTAGTATGAGCTAGGACATTTCTTGTCTGTGACTGTCTATTTTGCAACTTGATGACCTTGCACACCTTTCTCTATGCCATATCATGGTGTTTGTTTTCCATTTGTAACATTTTACCACCCAATGATGATTACTTCAACACCTAAATTTGTATTTTGGAAAAATATTGAAGGTTTCTTTCTCCATGATACCATTCCTATTTTCCACTCTAACATTTCTTCTAGTTCACATCCTCATCACCCTTGTTTATCTTCCCCTATTCTTTTTCTCCTCATCTTCAATTCCTTTCATCCATTTCAAGAGCCCACTCATGTTCTTTGAACCTAAATGTCCTCTCAAGGGGGCATACCGCTACCTCTTCATCATTCTTCCTCATCCTATTTTTTGCTGTGGCATATCCTGAACTGAATTTTTCTTTATTACAATGTGAAAAACTACATTATGACAAATAGGGGAAAAATGTAGACACATAAAATTGACCTAGGCCTACAAACTTTATTTTTTGCCATATTTCTTCTCAAAATAATTTAAATATTTAATTATGTCCTAGAGTCCAAATTCAAACTATTAATTAAATAATTCCCAATTATTTAATTAATTCATATCTTTTATTCTTCCTGACTATTTATTTAAATACATCACTAATTTTCTATGTTTCCTATAATTAAATAAATTCCTAAATTTATTTGTTTATTATTTCCCCCTAATTATTTAAATAAATAAACTTTATTTATTTATTTAAATACGTCATTAATTCTTTGTCTTCTTATAATTAAATAAATTCTTATGATTTATTTAATTATTGTCTACCTTGTCCATTTTCTCCATAATTAAATAATAATTATTAATTATTTAATTATCTTATTGAATTTTATTCTAATTTTAAATAAAGTCCACTTTATATTTTCCCACCAAGTAAATAATTTGAAATAACTATTTAGTATCACATGACCCTACCACTTTTGAATTAAATTAATTTTTAATCCAAAAGGTCAACGTTGCCTCTTGAATCAAATGGTTTTAAATTCTTATTTGATTCTCCAATAACTTCATTTTTCGTACCCAATATCCTCTTGTCACATGCATTCTTGACTTTAATTTCTCAACCCTCCATTTAAAATTTTAACCTAATTTTTTCCTAACCCTAATTGTTGGTTGTCACATGCAATTTCAGCCTTTGATCTTCAGGCTTTGTCAAAATTTAAATCCTAGCCATTCATCAAAAATTGACTTTTTTATAAAACGGCAATGTCAACCTCATTTGGAGACTTTTATCATCTCCTGACTTCATCACTTCATGCTTGACTATCTTGTGCTTTAGATACTAGGCTTGCTTGCACTTGTTGAGTAGATTGCAACAATAGTTGAATTTCTTTCAATATTTGCTTAGGGCTCAAGTCAGAGGTCATAGTTGCTCATCAAAATCTGAGGGCAAACATCAACTTGCAAAAAATGGAGAAGGTGCAATAAAGGTGATTCATAGAGGGCATGAAGACTTGGTGACTTGGTGAGATTTTTCTTTGTTTTTATGCTAGCTTCTTCCATTGTTCTTCATTGTTTGGCTAGGGTTTTGATTATGTATTTTATTTCATTCTAAGACAGATATTTACCTTAGCTACAAGAAGAACATAAGAAGAAAATTGATGAAGTCACTAAGCTATTAGATGATGATTGGAGTTCCTTAGATTTCACACCAACATTCATGGGTGAATACAAGATCATAAAAAAGGGTATAAAAAGGGAAAAGAAAAATCAATAATGTCAACACAAAATTCAAAAGCATCCACCTCAACTACTTTAGAAGAAGTGGAGAATTACACAAAAAACTTTGACAAAGTTGATTATGACAAACCACCAAATCGTAAAGAAATGAAAAAGATTTATGGAAGAGGTTATGAACTTGTGAAACAACTTCATTATAGTGGAAAAGGATGTGGTTCTAGAGAATAAGGTATATGTGTTTGTATAGAGCCTAACACGCAAGAAATGACTAATGGTCTTGGTTATTGTCCTTTGAAAGGAACAAATAATCCTTTAACCAATATCAACACTCTTACAAAGGAATCTTCTAAGCCAACTTTAACATTAGTGTATCCTGAATTGATAGAAACTAGTGGTATTAGCTATTATCCTTCAAAAGTAACAAAAGAAATAAAGAAGTCTTCATTTAATATTAATGTCGTAATAGAAAGCACTCCTAGGAAATGTCTTAGTAATTATTGGAGTTCATTAGATTTTATGCCTTCTTTTAAATAAGAACACAAAAAACTCACAATCTAAAGAGTCTTGTGTAATTATGAAACCTTGTAGTAAGCAAGAGATATCTTTGTCTCAAAATAAAGGAACATCCTCTACTATTGATCAAGAAAGTATCTTGTTGAGACTCCTACAAGATCATTTGATATCTCTCCCTCCAAGAACATGGAATAAATTTCAATACAAGAGTTCATTTTGTGCATATCATAGAGTTCATGATCATTCTACTAATGAATATAAGGCTTTGGGTAATAAAATTCGACATCTTAAGGATTGTGGTGCTCTTCCTTGTGTTGTAGCACCTAGTTCCTTTAATTGATACTAATTTTCATATTTCTCATTAATCATCATAGCTCATCCTTGTGTTGCACTAAGTTGGGGCAAGAGGTTAGGTAGCCTTGTCCTTGTATGTCACTTTCCAATTGTCTCTTTTGGCTAGTTGACTTCCTTCAATGTATATATAAGAGAAAGCTTGGGATGTGGATGACATGCCTTAAGTTGGCTGCATGTGACATATTTTCTTTCTAAGTTTAGCATTGTACTTTTAGGGGCAACCCCTCTCTCCTTGATCATGGTGCAACTTGATTTTAGAAACATATGACATGGCATATGGTATTCTGAGGAAATCTCTCATGTCTTAGGACAAAACATTGGCTACTTTAAAGAAATTTCTCACAATAATGGTGTTAGAAATCATTTTAAAGTGCGGACATACATCGATGAAATATTTTGGCATATTTTATGATGTGATTTTCTTTTTCATTGTGACATGTCATTTTCTTGGTGGTGTCATTGGGTTTGATGTCCTCCAAGAATGTGATATTTCTAAGCATACGATCTCCCTTGGTTGCATGATGTGAAATGAGAGGCATCCCATAAGTGGCAGTTTGATACTCTTTGATTTGTTCTCTCTTGGAGACATTAGTCATGATGTTCCATAAGAAGAAGACGTTACATGAACAAAGAAAAATCCCCTTTAACAAAAAATTATAGACGCAACATTCAAAAGCATAACATTGTGGTGCCTTATCAAAGTTGTCAAGAGGATAACTTTGGTATGGTATTGGAGGCTAATATGATTCTCTCATTTGCCACCTCATTGGGATAACTCGCCTAGTGAATGACCTAAGGTTCCACTACCCCAGAGTGACAATTCATGTTATGGAAAAATAGCCTAGACCAGGTCCACTTAGTGTTGGATAGACTATCAAAGCTTGATCCTTTTTCTTGAACAAACAACCACGTTCTACATTGTGTTTGAATAGTTGTGCTTGATCCTTTACTTTTCCTTTAATTTTTTTGGCCTTTGATAGGGTATGACTATGTATATTTGTTATTGTTGCATACTTAGCATCTTGAATGTCTACTTTAGTGTGAGTTTAACATGTGGGAAAACTCTCACTAAATGGGGGCAAAACGTAGCATAAAAAAAAGTAACCCTTTTTCACGCTTAGTTTGGGAATTAATAATTAATGATAAAATGGACTTAATTGTGCTTTATTTAGGGTGTTGTAAAGTGTTTTCTTACACTTTCAAACTAATCTAGGGATTTATTAATTGATTGAGATTAATTAGAGTTTAATTGGCCCTTTAATTCAAACCTAAGCCTTATTAATTACATTTTCTAAAGGATCTATCCCAACGCCCATTAATGATATTGCGTAACACTTACATTGGCAAAGTTGGTTTCCTAGAAAACTATGCTAGGACCCATTTTCCACTTTGGTTGAATGGGTCCTCCTAACCTAGGAAACCCTTTTTTTGGCATATTTGAGGTGGGTTTTTAATGTTATTTCACCTCCCTAAAGCTAATTCCTAGGAAATTATTCTATGACCCATTCACCCAAGGTGCCAAATGGGCCCTCCCTGCCTAGGACACCTCTTTTTGAATTTATTTGTGGTGGGATTTTAATGATTTTGAATCCTAGATCTGATTTCAGCTTGGATTATTTCAATTTGAGGGTTAATTATTATATTTAGTATAAATATAAATCTAATTCACATAGTTTCATACTAGATCGTCATAAGCAATCAATAGTACATTCACAAGAGCATTATAGAGCATTTCAAAGGCATTCAAAGGCAGTTTATTGAAGTTTTATTACAATAATTCAAGAACATATCATCATGTCAATGGCATAATGCATCAAGCATGTAGTTGAACTAGTGTGTGTTGATGTAGCATTCAAGATTCAAGTCAAGCATTGTTAACATACAATTCAAGATCAAGATCTACATTCTACCTGGTCACTTCATGTTAGGTTGCAGATTTACATTCCAAGACATCATCCAAGGTATCGTTGTTCATGTTTCATGTTTCTATTTCATTATTTCATCATAAGGTTTAATTACCTAAATGGGGTTTGACCAAGGCAAACCGCTATTCTCTAACAATCAACATTTTTTTCTCGTTTTGGATGTGTGTTTGCAGGTTTTTAGGTTGAAAATCAAGTGGAGAACAAGATTGAAGCAAAATTGTCAAAGTTGAAAAGTTGCAAAGTTGTCATCCACATTGCAAGATCATGAAAACGAAGCTACAAATTTGTTTCATACTTTCGGGAGCTGGTCAAATAAGCGTTAGAAGTGCAAACATTGAAGTACATAACCTAGAATTTAGTTTTCTGAAACCCTAACATGGACCCATTTGACACTAAATGCAAATGAGTCCTTGGTGAGGCTTGAAGCAGTGAACACCTAGAATTTGGAGTTGCAAACTAAGAGGAACAAAACCCAAAACCACTTTATAGAAACCCTAACAGGGACCCATTTTCCACTTGGGGAGAATGAGTCCTTAGTGACCTAAAAATAGTGCCTTTTCAACAAGGTACACATTGTTTCAACCTCTCAAAACTTCCCTCATTGCTGTTATAACAGTTAGCATTAATTTTTTTATTGTTATTTGTGCATTTTGGCCCTCATAAATTGAATGAAACCCCTAGAAAAACATAGTGGTTTATCATCTTGTTCATTCATTTTGATAAACCCTCTTTTTCTATGTTTCAAAATTTTGATTATATTTTTACATACACAAATATTTTTCTTTTCTCTCTAATGATACCCAATTATGTGAGTTTTTCAAGTGCCATGCATAACCTCTAATTACAACATATTTACATAGTTGTAATTATTTTTACTTCATTATAAATTATACTAGTTTGTTTCTAATTGAAACAAAACATATTGAAATTAAATAAATTAAAAAATATCCATGAATTCACAAATCTATTAGCTATCTCACTAGGCAGAGAGATGTGACGACATTAAAAATATCTAACCACAAATGATACAAAATCTACTTACTCTTATATAAAATTACATATTGAATCTAGAATGCATAATTAAATGGACGCCCTGACATAGACAAAAGATAATAAAATCAATATAAAAAAAAGAGATCTACAAAATGGAAAGGGAAATTGTAACCCTTTTCTCTTAGTACTAGATGCTCAAGAATCATTCTAATTATTTGAAGTGTACCTCATCTTTTGTTTTTCACCCATTTTCCTCCTCCTCCACATTTTTATTTCATACATATATGCATGTTTTATGGAAACAATTTAATTAAACATCCATATTATCATATAAGTCTTTGGCATATAACCTAATAGTGTATTTAAATAGTGATTTCCATTACACCCCATGCATCTAATTTTTGAAGCCATCATCATAGTCTAGATTTCCAAATACTCAACACAAAAACAAAACCCAAAAAAAAATTGAAAACTGAAAATAAAATAATATTCATTATTATAATGTAAGCCTATTTTTTAATCACTTCACTTAATGTCACCAATAATCTTTACAAGAACATTCTCCCTATTTAAAATTAAGGAAATGTTCTCTCACAATGATTTATCTTACAAAATTCTTAAAGATAAATTTCAATGTAGTGTGACAATCATCACATTCAAAGATTATAACATCTCTAATAATTAATTTGGTAGATGTGTCTAACAAATCAATAACAATTGCCACCTTTTAACTATGATGGCAGATAAATAATTAATTTTCCTCCTTTTCCATATCACTAAGTAGATGTCTTGAATCTAGAAAATCCTCTACTACCTTCATATCTTAAATAAATTTCCCCAACTTTGCAAATACCTCTCATGTATGTGGATGTAATTTGTCTCCTACAGAAAAGACATCTAGCATTTGCCTTCAATTTGACATTTAGAGGTGTTTCTAATTCCTTTATCTTTCACCAATCTCCTTACCTTTTTGAACCTCATACAACTTGACCACTTCTCCATAGATGTTTGAGAGAACATAAGTCATAGCAATTCAATGATCCAAATAAAAAGGAAACACTGTTGTAAATACCCCTTAGTCTATATACATTGTTGGAATATAAGACTACAATAGTTTAACAGAACTGTATGTGTCATCAACATGTCAATAAAGAGTAGTAGATGTGTCTAGTCTTCTCTAGTTTGTTGTCATTAGACATCCAATTAGGTGTCAATAAAATTACTATAATTATAGGTGGTTGTTGAAGTCTTATGTAGCTATAAATATGCAATTTGTTTATGAATAAATTGTCAATTGAAATTTGCATTTTTGCTGATGTTTTTTTTCTATTATGGTATCAGATCTAATGGGAGGGCTTGTTGTTGTGAGTTTGTGTCAAGTTTAATGTTGTGTGTGTGTGTGGAGGATTTGAGAAGAGGTATGATGTTGTGTAGCTTGCTGTAACCATAAGAGTGGAGAGAATGTCAGTTGTGGTTGAAGAACCACAAGTGATAGTGATGATGACTCCATTGAAGATGGGCCAATTGTTTTATTTTGAAGAAGCCAACACTTTGAAGACAAGGAGAGATGCAATAGAGGATAGATAGATGTTCAATAGTCTGAGGTGCTAGTGGATTGAAAAAACTATACCTCATTGATGTTACGAGAGATACATGTGAGAATTGGTGTCCATTAGTTAAGGGGAGTCCAAAATCTAGAAGTTTAATATCATACCTTTATGAGGGTGGCGAGACACTTCATGTGCAAATGGTGTCCAATGATGTTGGGAACTTGGATTAGAGCTAGGTGACTATACTTGGGAGCAGCTTGAAGAATTCTTACCGGTCCAAGAACTGTTTTCCAAGAACAGTTTCTACATAATATATTTCCTATTGTTGTGTCGTTATTCAGTTTAATGTTGTAGTGTTAAGAGGGGATGTTGGAATATAATACTCCAACAATTTAACACAACTGTATGTGTCATCAATATATCAATAAAGACCAGAAGATATGTTTAATCTTCTCTAGTCTGTTGTCATTAGATGTCCAGTTAAGAGTCAATAAAATTAGCATAATTATAAGTGATTGTTAAAGTGTTTTATTACTATAAATATGTAATTTGTTTATGAATAAATTATCAATTTAAATTTGTATTTCTGCTGCTGTTCTATTTTTCTATTATACATATGAAATCTCTAGGCAAAAACAAAACACATCCCCACAACCACTACAGGAGTAATTGGCATCTTAATGGTAAAAGTTTAGGGTGTTCAGCGCGGGGAAGGTGGTCAACCATGCACACACAATGATCAATTGTAGGCGTGATGCAAAAAGGATTACTTTGATTGAAGCACGTACAGGCCTCATCCAGTAAACCTCCATCGCTGCATTCACATAGAACACAAACAAAGCTTATCATGTTAGGATATGTTTCAGAGTGCTTCATTAATCCAAAGATTTTGAGAGAATCCTCGCAAAATCCACTTTTTACATAGTCTGCAATCATTTTATTCTATGAGACCACATTTCTTTGAGACATTTTGTCCAACAGGTCACGTTCCTTGTCTATGCTTTAACACTTTTCAGACAAGTCTACAAAACCTACTTCCAACTATAATATCTAACAAAAATTCCCTTTCCATTATGTTTTAATAAGCGTCCATACCCTGTTCCAAAGGTACCAGCTTGTCACAGGCGGGGAGGATGTTGGCTTTATAGCTGCCAATCAGATTTGCTTGAATGTTTCTAAAACCTCGTCAATAAATTTATTTTGCGCATATGCTGCAATCATGGCATTCCATGAGACAACTTTTTTTAAGGCATTTTGTCAAACAGATTACT
Organism: Sequoia sempervirens; assembly: GCA_007258455.2. NCBI lineage: Eukaryota > Viridiplantae > Streptophyta > Pinopsida > Cupressales > Cupressaceae > Sequoia > Sequoia sempervirens. The sequence goes on from VDFB02000017.1 coordinate 68,273,809, forward strand.
TGCCTTGTCTGTGCTTCCACATTTTGCATACGAGCAGTTGCAACTACAACATATGACAAAATTCCTCTCTCCATAGTCTTTGGTGGATGTCCATACCCTTCGTAAGCTCCCATTTTTGCACAGGCAGGGAGGATGCTGGCAGTTGCGGAGTCTGGCTTTACACCTTCCAATTGTATTTGCTTTAAAGTTACCCAAGCCATTTCAAAAAGTCTATTTAGTAGAATCCTGCAATCATTGCAGTCCACAAGAACACATTTCTTTCAGACATCATGTCAAACACTACACATACTTTATCCATGCTTCCACATTTTGTATACATGCCTACCTGGGCAGTTGCAACTACAGAATCCAGCAAAATTTCTCCTTATGCTTTTATGGATGGCTATACCTGTTCCGGAGCTCACATTTTGGCGCAGGCTAGGAGATTGCTGTTAAAGATCGCCGAGTCTGGCTTTACACTTGCTAATAGCATTTGCTTGAAAGTTTCTAAAGCCTTTCTAACAAATCCATTTGTTAAACATCCCGCAATCATGGCATTCAATTAGACTGCATTTCTTTGAGGTATTTTGTCAAACACTTCACGTGTCTTGTCCATGCTTCCACATTTTGCATACATGCCTGTCAGGGCAGTTGCAACTGCAAACTTCAACAGATTCCTCTATTCATTATATTTTTATGGATAACCATATCTTGTTCCAACGCTCGCATTTTGGCACAGGCCGGTAGGATGCTGCAAAGGTTGCAGAGTCTGGTTTTATGCATGCCAATTGCATTTTCTTGAAAATTTCTAAAGCCTTTCAACAAATCCATTTTTAACATATTCTGCAATCATGGCATTCCATGAGACAAAGTATCTTTCAGGCATTCGGTCAGACAGTTCACGTTCCTTGTCTGTGCTTCCACATTTTGCATACATGTCTACTAGAGCATTTCCAACTACATCTGCCAAAATTCTTCTATCCTTAATACCCTGTTCCAAAGCTCCCATCCTGGAAAAGGCTGGGATCGCGCTTGCAAATGTAAGCTGATCGGGTTGGAGACCTGTTTGTTTCATGTGGTGCAACATTGCCAACATGCATGATCTACTTAGGATGATGGATGGTGAACACAGTTTCTCTCTAATGAGGGAGGCTTTGGAACTACAAAATATTTATCCTCAAGGATCCAACTCTTAGGAGTAGTCTACTGTACTCAGAGATTTTTTTTAACTCTATGTATGTGCCTTGACGAAATTCTACCCATGCAACCCGAAAAGGAAAGTCACGACCAAAGTTTATGAGCAATAGAACAATCTGCAACAAATTTAGCTGACAAATTTCTTTAGTCTAGAATGAGCCTTTTTCTTTGTTCGGCTCTTACGCAAGAAGTTTGTGGATTTATATGATAAGGTAATTATTGGTTTTATATCGAAGGTATATATTGTAGAAAATATGAAGTTTATGTCAAGTAAAGGAATTAATAATGAGAAAATATAATATGGAAAAAAAATTTCACGCATTGATATACAATTGTCAAGCATGCCCTTATATACCATGCTGTTGTGAATATTTTAGATTAAAATTTCTTTTTGTAAAAGGATATAGTGTAAAGATGGAATGAAAAGAATAGATTGAAATGGTATTTACAAAATGTTGTATCAAAATTTGTATACTTGAACTCTATAATGAGAGTAGATGTAGTTGAGACTCTTTTTTTCTCCTAATAATTATGTATGGATTGTTTCTCATTCTTGAATATGGGAAAAAAAGGAGAATGATGGTTGTATATGGAGTCCCTTTATTGATTTAACTCTAGATAAAATTATAAAATTTAAGCCTTGTCCTTTTGTTTTACCAATATCAATTATTATTTTGTTGAGTGTTAATATTTAGAATTTATGTAAAGTAACTACCAATGCTATGGATAGTCTTATTTGTCTACAATTACCTAGCATTTTAGGTATTATAGGTATAATTTTTGGGGTCATTTTGGTTCCATGGTCGACCATTGCAACTAGCAAATTGCACCATTACATGCTAAGGTAAATCTAGTGATTTAGAGTCAACCATGTACTCAATATCTACTGCCTCTCCAAGAGACCTATTTACAAGCCTTACATGAATCCACAAGTTTGTTGTCAATATGATTCATTAGCCACTATATAGCAAGATTTCTTAGGGAGTTTGTTCAACATCATTATATCAATATTTTTTTTTATTTATGTTTTTATTGCAACACTAAATGCAGTAGGAGGAATTAGTAGTTTGAGAATTTCTTTTGTTGTGTACCTTCTCTAAATCATTTATAGAAAATAGGTGCATTTAGTGGTCAAAATATTTATGTCTATCTATTGATAAGAATATGTTTATGCAATTCATTAGCATTTCCCAATCCCATTCAAGTGGTTTTGCATTAGACATGTTTTGTAATGTTTGATGAATGTCAAATTGAGTTTAAGTTTCACCTTCTATGTAGAAAACTATTTGTAATGTAACAATTGTAGTGAATTATTTTTATAGGAATTTTGTATTTGAGTGAGATATATGTAGATAGATTTATCCATAAAAGGGGATAGCTATGCCCATTTACCTACAAGAGTGATAGATGTGTGGTACTAAAACATAGGTGTTATTAGTAGGGAGAAAATTCATGCAATTTACTTTCTATTTTTAATAGTAACTTTGACACAATAAAGCTAATCTCATCAACAAGGAGGTATTCTACATTCTTCATGTCTTAAAATACAATTGATAACTTCCCCTTTAATAATTGTATTTCTTTTATTAAAAGCTTAAGGGTTGAATGTATTGTTGATATATGTATGGTGAACCTACAAATTCATGTATGATCAACAATAAGGAGTGGGTTATATTTTCATGATAAACTCTAAAGTGCATGTATAATGCATTGTAATAGATATGATTTTTCTATACCTACAATTCCCTTAATGAATATATACAATGGTTGGTTGAAGGAATTATCATCATAATATTACTTAATAATGGTCAATGCTAGTTCTTGTTTGGAAGATTGTGGATATGGTGGATCAGTCTACTTTAATGTAGATTGACCATCTTGTTAGGAAATCTTGTTTGTTCTATGAATAGCATGTAATATCATGTAAATGTGGATGTATAGTATATTCATCTAATTTTTTAATAGTTTCAAAAAAATATCTACCAAGAATTTTAAGGGAACTTAGTGTTTTATGTGTCTATCTCATTATCCATGTCCTCATCCCCTTCATGGATAGTCTCTATATCAATTATATGGTCAAAAAATATAGTATTTATAATTTATATGGACATTCCTATCAATTTGGAATAATATAATCATTAAGAAGATCCATATTTGTGGTAATATCACAAAATTACATATAGAGAAGTATCTCAATCTAATAAAATGTTACGAATCATCATTTGCAATAGTATAGAATCAAGGAAAGGCATTGGTGATTCTTTTGCTTCTTGTAATTCCACTTGCACCCTTTGTGATAGGATGAAAATGAGATGGAATAATTTTTCTTGCATATATAATTTTGAACTACAATCTTAAAATACATACAATGTTTTCTATAACATTGGAAAAATATTTGAATTACATATTTTCTTATAATCAATTGAAGGAAATATTTGTAAAAATTTTAATTTTATTTTGATTACAATTGACATTTTTTTTTTTCTTCTATCAAATGAGCCTGGAAGAACTTTTTTTTTATTCATTTCTTTGGTTCCTACACATTGAAATAAAAATTTAAGTAGAACTATATTATAAGGCATGGTTGGTATTATGTTGAAGGTATATAAATTATAAAAAATAGAAATTTAATGCTAAGAAAATGAATTAAAGATGAGAAAATATAATATTGGTAGCATGGAAATATATCTTGGTTCATTGATATACAATTTTCAAGAATGCCCCTATACACTATGAAGTTGTGAATATATTAGGTTATAATTTATTTTTGTAAAGCATATATGTGAATATGGTAATGAACATAATAGATTGAAAGGTTATATACAAAAGGTTACATTAAAATTTGCACAAATAAACTCATTATAGTGAGAGTAGATGTAGCTAAGACTCTTTTTTTCTCCTAATAATTATGTATGGATCTTTTCATTCTTGAATATCAATCAAAGGAAACTTGTGGTTCTATCCAAAGTCCCTTTATCATTTTAACTCTAGATAAGTCTTAATAGTTAAGCCTTGCATTTTGGTTTTACCAATATCAATTGTTTCTTTTTTTAGAGTTAATCCTTAGAATTTATGTATAATAATTTCCCATGCAATGGATAATACTATTTTTCTACAATTACCTAGCATTACAAGTATTGTAGGTATAATTTTTAGACTTTTTAGTTCCATGGTGGACCATTTTAAATATCAAATTACACCATTATATACAAAGTTAAATCAATTGATTTAGAGCCAATTTCGTAAAAAATGTTGATTACCTCTCAAAGTGACCTATTCAGAAGACTTTTTTGAATCAATTTTTTTTAATACATGATTCATTGGCCTCTACATAGAAAAAGTTCTTGGGGAAGTTGGTCAACATATTATCAATATTTTATTTTATGTGTGTTTTTAAGGCAACACTATGTTGAATAGGGGTATTTAGTAGTTTGAGAAAAAAATTCATTGTTTACCCTCACTATATAATTTGTAGCAAATAGGTGCATTTAGTGGTAAATATATTTTTTACCATCTTTTGATATTAATTTATTTGTGCAATGCATTGGTAGTTCCCAATCCTATTCAACTAGTTCTACATTACAAATATTTTTTAATGTTTATCAAAAGTTAATTTATGATAGAAAATCATTTGTAATATAAAAAATTGTAATGGACTATTGTCATAAGAATATGGTATATAAGTGTGATGTAGATAATTTGTTGTATAATAGGTGCTAACTATGCCTAGTCACCTACAAGAGTGACAAACATGTCATCAAAGAATATGTGTTGTTAGTGAGGAAAAGATACATAATATCTATTATCTATTTTCAGTAGTAACTTTGGACCTATAAAGCTCATCTCATAGATAAGAAGGTATTTCACATGCCTTATGCCTTATTGAAATACTATTAGTGACTTTCCATTTAATTATTTTATTTTTTATATTAAAATATTAAGGGTTGAATTCATAGTTTTGATTAGATTAAAATTGGAAGGGATAGTACCCATTACAAAATAGCCATAGAGACAAACTATGAACTCATCAATAGTGAGAGAACCAAAAAAATAAATAGAAACTAAAGCTTAAATAGTTTGACCAATAGTAAACAAACCAAAAAGAAACCCACAAAGCCAATACCAACACAAAACCACTAGGCACCTACAAGTCTCCCAATAACTTGAGACCAATGATCGCATTCATTCCTAAGACATGAACTAGAGCTTCTTTTCAAAGGTCATGAGCCCATGTTGAATGGCCTTGGTATCCATTGTGATGTCACAAATTGAGATGTCTACCTTTTTTCCCTTTTTCTTTTGCATGAGACCATCATCCACACCTTCTGCAACCCACTTACCCTGGCTCTTCCTTAACTCATCCTAAAAAACTTGAAGAGTGAGGGCAATATTATTAATTATTTCTTTGTTTTAGTAAGTGATAACCCTCAGGCACTACATGGTCTTCTCCTAGTTTTGGTGGATGGCATCAATCTTAGTCAGTAAATTATTCTTTTCTTCCTTAGTACCAAAGATGGCCCAAAGATCATCTAGCTCTTTTACCCACCTTTCTCACCTTTCAAAATACTTATCCAAAGAAACAATCATGTCCCAATGCATCTTATTCTCCACCTCCCGAGGCCACAAAACCTACTGTTCTAGAACCTTTCCTTACAAAATTTGAATTCTTTCTTTAGTTGTGACCAACTGACCTGAGAGCCATTTCATAATATCCTCATGAAAATTAATAGTCTTTGAAATTTCATTAATTTTTTTCTTAGGGGGTTAGCAGGGAGACAAACTAACCTAGGTTCAGTACCAAGTTCCTCCAAATTGATGCACATGTTGGGAGAATTTTGTGGGTTAGGGTGGGAAACAAGAGGAGAGTTGGGAACATCTGAGACATGGTCATGAGTTGAAGAGTGCATAGGAGAATTGGCCGAGGTTAGATTCTATGAATCATCATCATCATTAGAGTTATTAGAGTCCCTAGATATAGAAGAAATGAGTGTGGGTGTGGGCTCCAACAAGGGAGTGCATTTGATAGGGATGCATGGGGGTTATCATTCATAGGGGCTTTACCCTAGGCCTAGGTGCTATGACGAATGGTAGGAGGGGTTTCATCAATAGTAACAGAGGGGTGGGGGTCCCCAAGGGGATTGGTGGAGTCAAGGATAGTCAAATTGTTCTTACACACAGTATCAAGGAAGGGAAGCAACACAAAATGAAACTTGCATAAAAAATAAGGCCTCGGTGAATGGGTAATTTATTGCATTTAGCTTGGAAATTTCTAATAGATTGCTCAAGTGAAGACATGAGCCAAAAGGGAAAATTCATCTTCATATTATACCTAGATGATTAAGATAGGAAAAAGGTGGGCATGGAGTCAACAGAACTTCCCTTGAAGAGTGAGCAATAATTCATAGTTGAAACATGTATGTTGAAGCATTAGAAGAATCAAAAGTGGCAGGTTGAATTCAGAGTTCAAACATGCATGTTGAACATAATAATTCTTATATAGGAGAATCAACAAGAATTGGGCCAAATTATGCTAAAATCTAGGGTGCATGCCTAACATATTGCATTAGATAATAGTTTTATATACCCACCATTCCTTTAATGCTCATATATGCAAGGGCTTATTGAAGGAATTATCACTATAATTTTTCTTGATAATTGTAAATGCTAGTTCTTATTTGGGAGATAGCAGATGTGGTGGATTAGTCAAATCTAATGTGGATTGGTCATATTGTTTGTACTTATGAAGTACTTTGTAGTGTCATATAAGCATGGATGTATAGTATGTTCATCCCATTTATTGATATTTTAAAATAAATGTCTAACAATAATTTATATAATGTTAAATATGTTATTGAGATATCTTCTATATAGCACGTTGGATCACCAATTCAATGATTTTTGTCACTTGGTTCTTATATTGGGATTTCAACATATTCAAGATACCACATCATAAATGTAGACTTTTGCCTATGTGCTAGACAATTTTTTAGACACATAGGACAACTTAGAGGAGGGGTGAATCAGTTGTATATTAAAACATTCAATCCCTCATTAACTTTGAAACCCTTATTAAGCATCTACAAAATGTAAACATATGAAACAATGTAATACAAACACAATTTCATACACAATAGAACATTATATTTACGTGCAACAACTCAATCAAGTAAAACCCATGGTGAAAATTAATGGGTAAAAATATAAAGTTGTGTCACGGGTATGTGCAGAATCATGATGGGCCAAAAAGTGACAATATGATGGGTATGTGGCTGATGACTTTTTTTTTACCCAAAATTGATGAAATGAAAAGGTTTATAAAGGAGTTTCTCAGATTTCCACCAATATAAATTATGCTTTACTTTGAATTTAAGAAGTAATTATTATTCATTTTCTATTCAAATTATGATTAAAGTCCTGATTGATAGGCTGATTGAAAAACATCTATAACTTTCAAACAATATCACATTTTTTGAATTCAAAAAATGCATCACATTCTATGCTTCACATACTATAGGATTAAAAAAAGAAAAAATAAATTTTGTGAAGTTTTGACCAAGTTAAGGTGGTCAGACATATGAGTTTTTATATTTTTTTAAAAAGTTGTAATAAAAAATTCATAATTAATAATTTACTTGGAAAAAAATTACAAAAAAATATGCATCACATCGGGGCACAGTCCTCTACTTACATATAAAATATTATAAAAAAATATTATCATTTTATTGTGGTTAGGGTGGCCAGATAGACACCCACTTATTTTTTCCTGAAATTTAAGTACCATGCATTGAAATTTTAAATTTTCACCAAATAGATTTTTTTTAAATCCTAGTAGTTTAGAAACTACATTCAATTTACTACAAATTCTATTCTTACGTATTTTTGAAATAATATAGATAACTTATTCAAATTTTTACGTGAAGTTGCCTAACTCTGATTTTTCTAAATTTTTTGCCACTTAAGGGCCTATTTTTTCCATGATGATCCTGCACACACCCTCACACTTTCGATTAGCTTATCAACACAAATGAGTTTAATTATTTTTAACTAAAAATCAATTTTGGTCAAACATATGATATTGTAAATTTCATTCTAGCTAAGTTAGATATGTCCACAACTTTTCAAACTACAATTGTTGGATAAATACATATATAGCACCACTTTGAGGCTAATTTACCAAAAAAATAAATTTATTTGAAACATTTGATGTTCCAATAACTTCTACTCATGTGAATAACATTTTTTTTTAAAATATAAAAACACCCTTTTGTAGATCCATAAGTGTAGTTTTAAAATATATATATTAATAATTTAATTATTATTTATATTTTCCCTTTTATTTTTACTAAAAGTAGGTTATCAGCACAAAATATTAGGCTAATTACCATGTCAAGGAAAAATAGTAAATATTATTTAAATTTTTTTAAAAATATGATGCAGTAGATAAAAGAATCTATATCAAGATGGTATATTTTTTTCTATTTTAGATAAATAAATAATATGAAAGTTGATGTCAAATGGAAACAACTATCTTTTAATATGTGCACAATTAATATTTATTTAAAAATATATATTTATCAAAATTAGAAAAATGTTATATCCATGCACTCAAGTTTCAAGTTATAAATACACACAAAAAAATTGAAGGAATAAAAATAAAATTTACTATATAAATATTGACATCTCATGTAACTCTATTTTTTAGAATTTTTCAGCAACTAAATTATAGTGTCAATTTATAAAAAGCTATATTAAAATAATTTTAAATTTTTTTATAAAATACAAGAATAAAATATATACTAAAAAATAAATATTTTATTAGTTTACATCAATTCAAAATTCAAAACTTATATGTCACTTTTGGGTATGTGCAGGATCATCATGCAAAAAACAGGCCCTTAAGTGGCAAAAAATTTAGAAAAATCAGTGTTAGGCAACTTGACGTAAATATTTGAATAAGTTATCTATATTATTTCAAAAATATGTAAGAATAGAATTTGTAGAAAATTGAATGTAGTTTCTAAAATACTAGGTTTATTTAAAAATAAAAAAATCTATTTGGTGAAAATTTGAAATTTCAATGCAAGTACTTAAATTTCGTGGAAAAATAAGAAGTAGGTGTCATCCCACCTAACCATAATAAAATGATAATATTTTTTGTAATATTTTATATATAAGTAGAGGACTCATGTCCGGATGTGATGCATATTTTTTGTAATTTTTTTCCAAGTAAATAATTAATTATGAATTTTTTATTACAACTTTTAGAAAATATAAACTCATCCCTCTAACCACCTTAACTTGGTCAAACTTCATGAAATTTAATTTTCTTTTTAATCCTATATTATGTGAAGCATAGAATGTGCGATGTTTGGATTCAAAAAATATGATACCGTTTGAAAGTTATAGATGTTTTTCAATCAGCCTATCGATCAGGACTTTAGTCGTAATTCTAATAGAAAATGAATAATAATTATTTATTAAATTCAAATTAAATCATAATTTATATTTTTGGAAATTTGATAATCTCCTCTAAAAACCCTTTTCGTTTCATTAATTTTGGGTGAAAAAAAAGTCGTACCCTCATAATATTGCCACTTTTTGGCACACCATGATCCTGCACATACCCTTTTTAGTAATTCAAGTTTAAAATTTGGATCAGTGTTTTCTCATTTCATTTAGAAAGTGTGACACAAATTTGTACTTTTACCCTATATCACATGTATATGAATAACACCGAATACAATATGCTCACTACTAGAAGAGCTCATTGCTTAGAAATGAAGAAAGGATCACTCCCTAAAGGACTCACTATCTATAATAGAAAGAAGATAGAAGAAAATATTATAGAGAGATTCACTATCTCAAAGCAATAGGAGAATCCACCACACCAATATGCAACCTTTGGCTCACTATTTCCTACAACATAAGGTATACTAAAAATGTAGAAACCTTCTTCTCACTACATCTAGTAGGCTTAGGCATTCAAGCTCGCACTTAAATCACCACATGATCACATTCACATCATCACACATCCATTCATCTCAAAACAATCTTTACCTTCAATTTATACCATCTGTGACCTAAAACAACTCTTCAAGGTCAACCTCAATGCACTTGAAATGTGCAACACCAAATAGGTCATAACCAAACACTTCCATGATGGAAATAAGTGAAGGAGGCCCATTCGATGGGTTAGCTAGGACCCAAATCTACAGGGTGATCTCATAATAGTGGTTTACAATTTTTTGTCAAACTGGACACTGAAATTATTATTTTTAACTAAATCTTCACATTCAGGCACCTATAGCGGCTAAACCGTGAGGAATTTAAAGATGGTGCCAACTAGAGTCTCATCAATTTTTTTTTGTAGATTCTAAAAATATTTTTTTCAAAATTTTTGGAATCAAATTGCACTTCTTTTTCCATCTCCCACGAAAATTGATTTTTTTCAGAAAACAACATTTTTAAAAAGTGCGCTACAATCGTATAACACATAACTTTTTTTGATGAAGGATAAAATTCTAATTCTTTCAAATTTAGATTTTTAACTCTGATATCTAGTGCTTCCACTTGGTTAGATAGTTTTTATTAAATATTTTTCCTTAATCAAGTTTCAAAGTCAACAATTACAATTTAGACCTGCCAATAGTATAACGCGTAACTTTTTTTTTTATATGTCAAATTTTTTATTTATTTTTGTTGGATCAAGGACTTCAATATCTAGTGCACTCATATTTTTCAATTTTTGTTTTGATAATCTTCTATTTTTCCACATGTGAAGAACAAAGAAATTCATTTTCAATGAAAAACCTATGTTTAATAAAACTTAAAAAACAAATAAATAACAAAACCAAAACATATTAAAATTATATTCATTGGATAGCTTGTTCTGAGGAATACCATAATCATTTCAAATAAATTTTAAATGAATTCATTTGATCCCCCAAAAGCTAAATCAAAAGTGATTTTTTATCAGTATTTTGATAGGTGTAAAGGAGACGCATTTATAGGTATAGTTTAAAACTAGCAAGGTTCTATCCAAGGGGGTTTGATCTAAGGTGATTTGATCAAACCCTCTTCAATTGGAATCCTTAAAATAGAACTTTTTAAGGCTTAAATCATTATATTTTCTAAAAATATGTGATTTCAGCTAAAATTCGTTCCTCTCAGGAATTGTAAACCACTATTGTGACAGCACCGTACACCAACATGCTTCACTCTACATCAACAATCCACGAAGCACTTCCACACACAGTGCTAACACACTAGGTTGGCCAAACCTGAATTAACGCTAACAAGAAATCAACTTCACACTTCACTGGTCTAAAAACATCCTACATAACATGTGAAAACACCACACAACATACTTGAATTTTCCAACATCAACATACTACTAGGTATGTGCATGATCATTATGGAAAAAATAGGCCCTTAAGTGGTGATAAAATTCAAAAAAAATAGAGTTAGGAAATTTGATGTAAAAAGTTGAATAAGTTATCTATATTATTTCAATAATATGTAAGAATAGAACTTGTAGCAAATTGAATGTAGTTTCTAAACTACTAGGTTTATTTAAAAAAAAAATCTATTTGGTGAAAATTTGAAATTTCAATGCAGTAGCACTTAAATTTCAGAGAAAAAATAAGTAGGTGTTTGTTTGATCACCCTAACCGTGCAATAAAATGATAATATTTTTTTATAAGATTTTAAATATAGGTAGAGGACTCATGTCCCAATGTGATGCATATTTTTTTATAATTTTTTTCCAGGTAAATAATTAATTATGAATTTTTTATTATAACTTGTAAAAAGTATAAAAACTTGTATGTCTGACCACCTTAACTTGGTAAAACTTTATGATTTTTATTTATTTTTTAAATCCTATATTATGTGAAGCATAGAATTTGACACATATTTTGGATTAAAAAATGTGATAATGTTTGAAAGCTATAGATGTTTTTCAATCAGCCTATCAATCAAGACTTTAGTCGTAATTCAAATAGAAAATAAATAATAATTATTTATTAAATTCCTTTATAATTTTGGGTAAAAAATTAATAAAAAAAGGTAAATCATAATTTATATTGGTGGAAAGTTGAGAATCTCCTTTAAAAACCCTTTTCATTTCATCAATTTTTGGGTAAAAAAAGTCATTAGCTAGATACCCTACACATACCCATCATATCGCCACCTTTTGGCCCATCATGATCCTACACATACCCTACTCTACAACACTATTGCAACCACCTGAAACAAAGAATACTATCATCATGTGCAATTTGATGCATGACCAATGAAGTACAACACATGAACTAAACTTTTAGAGTAACTCTACATACAAAACTCCAAGGGAAGGTAGGAAAAAAAACCATTAGCATGTTCCCAAATCTACAAACAAAGAAACTTAACCATGGAGAAATATTGAGGAATTCCATTTCTCCCAAATAACCTTCTTCATAGGAAAAACTTTTTCAAGCACAACTTCCACTACCACATGATCTAGAACATAAAAATTTGGATATAGTACCTCTGAACACTGTAGAATATCATGTCCAAACCACACGAACATATCTTCAACCATGAATAAATGCATAACACAACACAATACACCCTTTATTCAAATTTTCTCAAAAGCACTTGGAAACCAAGTGAACTTGTTGCATCAACAACACTTGCTCAAAATCATAACTCTTCATCTCAACCACACTAGAGGTTGACATCAATGACAACACCAATGGTAATATAGTGCAACAATCTCCAACAATCTCCCCCTTTGTCATTGATGGCAACAAACATTTTGAAAAACCATCAACAACAAAAGCCACTCTACAACTCCAACACTCAAGAAACTCTCCTCTTTACTTCAGTCTCTCCCCCTAGCTCTTTTTGATTTTCAAAAAAATCACTCCCAACTATTTTTATTTGAAATTATCTCCCCATTTAACATCAATTTGGAAAAGGGAAACAATTTCCCCTTTGACATCAACAATAAACTTCACTTTAGACAACACTTGCACACTACTCTCTCAATTTATCTTTTTCTCTTTTCTCTCTCTACTTCACTTTTTCTTCCTCTCTCTCTTTTCTCTCTATTGCTTCCTCAACACTACTTGAGCTTACTTTATTTTTCTCTCTCCCACTTAGTAAATATACTCCCCTTGATTGCACTCCCGAAAAAAAACTACTACCTACTCCCCTTGAGAGGTAGCCTTCATCATTCTAGGACCAAGAATATATCTTGAATGCTCACTTGGACAGATGCACCAACTTATGCATCTAGTTGAAATGAGGAGGGGCAATAACTCCTAGCTTCCATTGAAGACACTCAAATGTATCTTTTGGAAGATCCTTTGTAAAAATATCTACAACTCAATCTTTTCTAGGAATACACTCCAACTTCACATCATTCTCTACAACTTTCTCTTTTAGAAAGTCATCGGATAGAGATGTGCTTTGTCCTTGAATACATTGCTTGAATTTTTAAAATATTGACAGTACTTGTATTATCAAACAAGATAGAAATAAGTTCATCATATGATACTTTGATATCCTTCAATATTTGCTTCATCTACACACTAGTGTACAGTAAGATGTTGTCAAAATATACTCTACCTCTTGAATAGATAATGACCCTGAATCATGCTTCTTACTTAACTAAGACAACAAATCACTTTGAGTTTTCCTACACATGTTAATATTTTGTAGCAATTTTTAGAGAAGTGATGTTTACAACATACCATTTAATCCATGAGAGTAGCATTGAAAATATTAATGGATACACAATGAATAATCCTCAACAAGAGGTTGTTTATGCACCTCCTAAAAAACCAAGAGTGCACGCATTTAAACTTAATAAAGTTAAAGTTGAATGTGAGTCGTAATTAAGTGACGTACTATATTGAGGTAATGGATATAGAGGAAATTAGTTCACTTTTAGAAGTATCAAAAATAGAAGAATCTTGCAAGATGTTGGAAGCACAGAAAAATCCTACCTTTTTCTAAACATTAAAATTTTCAATCTTTTCAAATATAAATAATCCTCCTTTCAAATTGATTTCAGTAACTTCCCATTAGTATCCACTCATCCACCCCCTAAATCTAGTGTCCAGGTCATCAATACAAGTTGTGGGAGTATGAACGATAAAAAAAAATTCATTAAAAAAAAATCCCTTTATCTTGATGATCTTATAGTTATCTTAGCCAAAAAATAATAGTGTAATAAAGTTAATTATGGTTACATAAATTTTATACAATTTTGTCTCCCGAAAAGCAATAAATTGAGATTTTTGATAGTTATTGGTTTGATATTGAAGAATATTTTGCAAAATGCTACCAAAATAACAAATATCCCATAACTCTAAAATAATAAAGATCCTATCACTTCTCCATCAACCCCATCTAGGAAAAACTTGCATCCTATCCAATGAAACCAACCACCTTTGTCCATTTTGATTCCTAGAAAATGAGTAATTTAAAAATTCCCATAGTTCCTAGCTACCTTACAATAAATTTGTGTGTTTCTTCTTTTATAATAACTAAATCATTATAGTGTAGAAAAATGTATCCCTCTAAATTTTCACACTTGTTTTGGCCCTCCCTACTAAAATTGTGCTTCTTTATGCCTTATTTTGTCCTATTTTGCATCCACAAGCCTTATTTAATGCATCCTTTAGAGGATAATCCAAACACATATCTAATGACCAATCATAATTTAATGATTTTATATTGTATGGCCTAAATTTAGTGATATGGGACTCAAATGCCACCTTGGTCATATGAGTCCCACCTAGGTATTGGGGCCTAGTCCTAAATTTGGCATTAAACTTAACATTTCTTGAAATTTATGTCCCAGGCCTAGGCTATTGGGACTCATACACCCCAACTGCTGTATAAGTCCTACTTATCTTGGGCCTATTTAAAATTAAAATTCTTGGTGATATTTTATTCTCCTAGACCTGATGTCAGTTTGTAGTGTTGTAATTTAGAGAAATTTGGGATAAACAAGTATAAATAAAGGCTATTTCACATATTTTCTCCTAAGCTTTCAAATATTCAAGAATTATAGAAAATTTGTGATCAAGAACAATTCAAGAGCATTCAAGAGAATTCAAGAGTTAATTATCAAGCATTTTGGAGTTACTTTCAAGATTTAAGCATCATGTCAAAGTCATCATGCATCATGTTTGTTTTTGAGCTAACAATTATGATGTAGGTTTTTATGATTCAAGAAAGCATTCAAGTCAAGATTTACCACATACAATCAAGAGCCAAGATATACATTCATGCTAGCCATTACATAGAAGATTGCAACCTTTGTTCCAAGTGTTTGGTGAGTTACAACATAGCTTATTTGTTCGTTCATCATTCCTTTGTTCTATTTGATTTGATTTCAAGGTTTGATTACCAAAATGGGGTTTGACCAAGGAAAAAACTATCCACTAAAAAAATAGCATTTCTCCTCTCTTTGATGTTTGATTTATAGCTTTATGTTGAATATCCATTGAAGAGAAAGATTGGAGAAAGTTTTCAAAGTTGAAAAATTGTCAAAGTTGTCATCTTTCTTGCAAGATCACAAAAAGTAACCTATAGGTCAAAATTCAGAACCTATAGGTCAAAATTCAGAGTTTCATACTTGGACATTGGAAGGGAGAGAAGCTACAAAAGATCACTAGAGGATATTAGAGTTTTAGATCAACCCTGATACAAAGACTTTAAAATTGTCACTTGCAATGTCTGAGTCCCAGTATACTAGTTTTTAGACATTTTCTATTGATCCTAGTTTACTAGTTGAGTATGTGCTAGATCATGATGGGCCAAAACGTGGCAATATGATGGGTATGTGGCTAACAACTTTCTCTTAATCCAAAATTGATGAAATGAAAAATAGTTTTTAAAGGAGATTCTTAGCTTTCCACCAATATAAATTATTCTATACTTTGAATTTAATAAGTAACTATTATTCATTTTCTATTCAAATTACGACTAAAGTCCTAATTGATAGGCTGATTGAAAAACATCTATAACATTCAAATGGTATCACATATTTTGAATCCAAAACATATGTCACATTCTATGCTTTGCATACTATAGGATTAAAAAAAGAAAAAATGAATTTCATGAAGTTTTGACCAAGTTAAGGTGGTCAGACATACGATTTTTTAATATTTTTTAAAAGTTGTAATAAAATATTCATAATTAATTATTTACTTGGAAAAAAATTACAAAAAAAATATGCATCACATCGGGACATGAGTCCTCTACTTAAATCTAAAATATTATCATTTTATTGTGGTTAGGGTGGTCAGACAGACACCTACTTATTTTTTCCCTAAAAATTAAGTACTATTGCATTGAAATTTCAATTTTCCACCAAATAGATTTCTTTTTGTTTTAAACAAACCTAGTAGTTTTGAAACTACATTCAATTTTCTAGAGATTCTATTCTTACATATTTTTTAACTAATATAGATAAATTATTCAATTTTTACGTCAATTTTCCTAACTCTAATTTTCCTTATTTTTTGCCACTTAAGGGCTTATTTTTTCCATGATGATCCTGCACATACCCAGGTGCAGATTTCATTTTTGGCCCAAGACCCTAAACTGGGACTAAATCACCCCTACTGGCATATGATTCCCATTATGCCTCAAAATTCATAATTTCAGGATTATATACCTTGTTTCAAGCATCTTCAATTTTATAAGCACCCATTTTCCCTTTCACAATTCATTGTTCTGATTTTTAGTTTCTTATCTTAGGTTACATAGCTAGATTTGTGTTTCATTCTTTCCAAGCCTTTTTCTTGGTGGTGAACCCCTTTTTTCTCTAATCACACCCTAGGAGAACTTATAGTAGATCCCTTTCTCTCAATTACATCATTAGATTGAGATCTCTAAAGTTTCCTTGAATTAACTTGAGTTAAATAGGAGGTACCCTAATTCCATCTCTCAAAAGAGATAGTCCCCTATTTTCTAGGTTTCATTTTGGCGAACCTAGCCTTTCAACACCTTATTTTCTATATTGGAGTGCATGATAGTCCTAGATCTAGCTTGCATTAACTTTACATTAGATCTTGCAGTAGTTCATTTGTATTTAGGGTTTCTAAATATTGCATTAGTGAAAGTGCATATAGGTTGCATTTTTGCATCTTGCATCAATGAATTTCTTTTGAAATCTATAACTGCACTTAGTCTAGACATCATACAAACCAAAAACCTTAACTTTCACTCATAATTTGTTGAATTTAGTGCCAAAATCCTAATCTAGGACTCATTTTCCCCTTTGGGTGATTTAGTACCAATACAATTTGTTTTACCTAAATTTTGGGAATGATGTGTTGATTTTTTTTAGAATTTGAATCCTTCAAAAACTCTAACTAGGACTCATACACCCCTCTACGTGATTTAGTCTTACGTCAGATTTGAAACTACATTTTAAAACATTAAAAACCTTGTTTTTGTGCTTCTATTTACTGTTAGATTTTTTTTCAGTTTAATAAATTTATATTTCATTCACTTCATTAGATCTAGCTTAATTTAATTTCATTTCAAGTGCATTTGTAAACATAAGAATCAAAATTAAAGCACATCATTTATCTTGTGTTCATTTCATTTATCTTGCATTCATTGATATTATCCCTTGCATGAGCTTTACAACTTGGTGTCCTATTGCTAATATTATAGTGAGACATAGTTTGAGACTCATGTCATCCTATGACAACACACTTATCATGGATTTTGGTTTATCTATCTCTTTCACTCATAGTGTTGACACTAGTTCACTAGGTATGGATTGTACCCTTAACAACTCTTTACCTTCAAGGAGTATGCCAAGTGTTGAAACAATGGTTCCTAATATTCCTCAAGAAAACATAATCCAAATCCATTAACACTTAGAAAATGTACAACATCAAATGAGTACTGAAAACATATCCAAAGTCAAGGAGGAACTCAAATTCCTCCTCCCATAAGCGTTTCCTCTATTCCTATCTATACCAACCCTCAAGTTACAACAATGATACAGCCTAGTAGTAATGTTTTTCCTATCTTGGGTATTTCCACTAGCAATCCTTGTACCTTTCTGCCATCAAATGTCATATCTCTTGCCACTTTACCTCTCATAAGCATTCCATTCACTTCCCACTTGAACACATATAAACCTCCACCATATTCACCTCCATCTCAAAATACAACTAATGAAACCATTCCTTAACTAACTTTTATAAAATGTTTCATCCCTTCAAAAGAAAATTTCCACCATAAACCAAAATCAAAATGGCCAACCTTCATACTATGTCAAAATAAATCCATTATCCTTGGAGATATTGAGAACGTCAATACCACAAGGTATAAAGATTCCTAGATTTGAGAAATATGGAGCTTGGAAAGGAGATCCTTCTAACCATGTTTCTACTTATACTGATTTATGTAGTGAATTTGTCCTTGAGGATAAGCTCTTGGCTAAGCTTTTCCCTAGGTCTTGAAAGATACTACTTTAGAATGATTCTACTTAGTATCAAATAACTCAATTAGCTCATTCAATGAACATTTTGAGGCCTTTATACCGGTATGTGTAGGATCATGATGGGCCAAAAAGTGGCAATATGATGGGTATGTGGTTGGTGATTTTTTTTTTACCCAAAATTGATGAAACAAAAAGGGATTTTAAAGGAGATTCTAAAATTTCCACCAATATTATAAATTATTCTTTAATTTAAATTTAATAAATAATTATTATTCATTTTATATTTGAATTACATCTAAAGTCTTGATTGATAGGCTGATTGAGAAACATCTATAACTTTCAAATAGTATCACATTTTTTGAATCTAAAACATGTGTCACATTCTATGCTTCGTATACGATAGGATTTTTTAAAAAAGTGAATTTCATGAAGTTTTGACCAAGTTAAGGTGGTTAGATAAGATTTTTTATATTTTTTAAAAGTTGTAATAAAAAATTCATAATTAATTATTTACTTGAAAAAATTTTACAAAAAATTATGCATCACATCAGGACATGATTCCTCTACTTATATCTAAAATATTATAAAAAATAATTATCATTTTATTGTGGTTAGGGTGGTCAGATATACACCTACTTTTTTTTTTCCCTAAAATTTAAGTATTACTACATTGAAATTTCAAATTTTCACTAAATAGATTTTTTTTTAAATAAACCTAGTAGTTTAGAAACTACATTCAATTTTCTATAGATTCTATTCTTACATATTTTTGAAATAATATAGGTAACTTATTCAAATTTTTACGTCAAGTTGCCTAACTCTGATTTTTCTGAATATTTTGCCAATTAAGGGCCTATTTTTCCATGATGATCTTGCACATACCCATACACCATTTCCAAGTGCACATGACCCCTAAGATGACTTTAGCAAATCTGATGATATGTAAGCAAAAGGATGATGAAAATGTTATTGAATTCATTTCATTCTATCAAATGCTTTACTCCCAAATCGATGTAAAGATTCTTGATCCACACCTTCAATGGATGCTCATTGAAAACTTACAAAATAAGATACAAGATAAGCTTGGAATGATGAAGTTTCCTTCCTTTGTAAACTTGTGTACTACCCTTCATGATTATATAAACTCGGTAGTAGTCCAATGTGTGCAAGATCATCATGGAAAAAATAGGCCCTTAAGTTGTAAAAATTTTAGAAAAATCAGAGTTAGGGAACTTGAAATAAAAATTTGAATAAGTTATCTATATTATTCCAAAATATGTAAGAATAGAATCTGTAGAAAATTGAATGTAGTTTCTAAACTACTAGCTTTAATTAAAATACAAAAAAATCTATTTGGTGAAAATTTGAAATTTCAATGCAACAGTACTTAAATTTTATGGAAAAAATAAGTAGGTGTCTGTCTAACCACCCTAACCACAATAAAATGATAATATTTTTTTTATAAGATTTTAGATATAAGTAGAGGACTCATATCCCAATGTGATGCATTTTTTTTGTAATTTTTTTCTAAGTAAATAATTAATTATAAATTTTTTATTAAATTTTTAAAAATATAAAAACTCATATGTCGACCACCTTAACCGTTGAAACTTCATGAAATTCCTTTTTTTAATCCTAAAGTATGCAAAGCATAGAATGTGACACATATTTCAGATTCAAAAAACATGATACTGTTTGAAAGCTATAGATGTTTTTTTGAAATCAACCTATCAATTAGGACTTTAGTCGTAATTCAAATAGAAAATGAATCATAATTATTTATTAAATTCAAAGTAAATAATAATTTATATTGGTGGAAACCTCAGAATCTCCTTTAAAAACCCTATTTTTCATTTCATCAATTTTTGGTTAAAAAAAAGTTGTCAGCCACATACCCATCATATCACCACTTTTTGGCCCATCATGACCCTACACATACCCTCTTGTTTGTCCACTATTAGGTATGTAGACTGTAGTATGAATTAATTTTTTCAAAGACATCTGATAGATTTTCTTCCTTCACCATTATTCTTGTTCCTTCTTGAACTATCATTTTCTTCCTTTCCACAACTCCATTCTATGAAGGATTCCTAGGAGTTGATAAATGTCTCTTTATTACATGCTCTTCACAAAACTATAAACTCATTGGAGGCGAAATCACCACCTCTATCAGATCTCAAACTCTTGATTTTCAAATCCATTTCATTCTCAACCATAGATTTAAATGCTTTCAATTTATCTAGAGACTTTTATTTTTCTTTAAGAAAGGTTACCCAAGTCATTCTAGAGTTATCATCTATCAAAACCATAAAATACTTGTCACCTTGAGAGATTCTTGTTCTAGTAGGTCCACATAGGTCTATATGCACCAATTCCAAAGGACCTATGATGAAATATTCCTTTGTTCTGAACATTTTCTTTGTATGCTTTCCAAATTGACATTGTTTGCAAATTACATTGATAGGATTTCTAATCTTTGGTAGATCTCTTACAACATAAATAGAATTAATCTTTGCTAGGATATGAAAATTGATGTGACACATCCTTCTATGTCATATCCAACTTTCATTGATTTTAGTCATAAAACATTTAACACCACCACCTTTGAGCTGGTAAACATTTTGTTTTGTCCTTGTTCCAAAAATAACCAAAGTTCTAGAGCTTCCTTTTCTAATCTCACACCCATCATTCTAAAACACAAATTGTATCCTCTACTATACATTTGTCCTTGTAGCATCAAAAAAAGTAACCCTTTTTCATACTTCGTTTTGGAAAGAATAATTAATGATAAAATGTACTTAATTGTGCCTTATTTAAGGTGTTCTAAAGTGTTTCTTTACACTTTCACACTAATCTAGGGCTTTCTTAATTAATTGAGGTTAATTTTTAGTTAATTGGCCCCTTAACTTCAAGTCCAAGCCTTATTTATTGCATTTTCTGAGGGATAAAACCCGAAACCCATCAATAATTTTACACAAAACTTAATCTAGAAAGATATGAATCCTAGGCTAGTGACCTAGGACCCATTCACCACCTAGTGAATGGGTCCTTTATAAATCCTAAGACCCCCTTTTAGCATGTTATTTCACATTCCATGAAATAGGTCCTAGTTAAGTGTGCTAAGACCCATTCTCTCTATGGTGAATGGTCCCTCATTAACTTAGGACACCCCTTTTGAACATATTCTTGGTGGGATTTTACTAATTTCAAATCCTATATTTGATGTCAAATTTTGTTATTTGAATTTCGGGATTTAATCTTAAGATAAATATAGACATAAGGTTATTTCACATAGTTTCATCTAAGCAATCCTAGCAATTTTCAAGTGATCTTGAGAACATTCAAGTGACCATTATAAAGCATTCAAGATTATTTCAAAGGAATTCAAGGGAAAAATATTGAAGTTTATTGCAACAATCAAAGATCCATTTCATCATATTAAGGGTATAGTACATTATGAATCGTGTTGAGCTAATGTGTTGATGTAGCATTGAAGATCCAATCCAAGCATAGTTTCACATCTAAATTCAAAATCAATATCTACATTCCTTAAAGCCACTTCATGTTGGATTGCTGATTTTTAATCCAAGAATTCATCCAAGGTTTCATTGTTTCATCATTAGGTTTAATTACCAAAATAGGATTTGACCAAGGAAAACCTCTATTCCCTAACAATCAATATTTTTTGTTCTCTCTTGATGTGTAATTGTAGGTTTTAGGTTGAAGACCACATGGAGAAAAAAAATTACAAGAGTTGTCAAATTTGCAAAGTGAACTGTTGATTTTTGGTTCCAAAGTGCTTATTTATCTCTTTTACGGTTTTTCACCTAAAAGGAGAGAGATAGGGCCCTAAAATCCTAAGGGTTCATTCAAATTAAGTTATGTAAGATGTTTTCTAAGCTAAATGAAGTAATCTAAGTGCAATTGACTGATTTAAATGAATGAATATGAATGCAAGACTAAGATTTATGCTATGTTTGAAAACACATTCTGATATGCAAACAATGAACTAAATGAATAAATAATGCAGAACATAAAGAAATGAGATGAAACAGAGCGCACCAGGGCAATGTTTGATGAGTCTAGAATATTGTGAATTTTGACTAGAATTACTGAAACTTAACAGTGGGACTCATTCGCCCAGGGTGGTGAATTAGTCCTACTACTGGTGAAAATGTGTTGGAAACTGGTTTCTGACTTTTGAGATCCAAAATTTGACAAAATTCATATTTTTAGTCCTAAGGTGGGACTTATTCACCACTAATGGCAAATCAATCCTTTCCCAAAATTCTAAAAAATCAGGAGACAACTCTATAACACCAGATTTGGAAATCATTAATTGTCAAGTTGTTGAAATCAATTATGCAAGAAATAGATAGAAAACCTTCTCCAAGTTTGAAATATGAATGGGTTGACTTGAAGCACCTAGTTTACTTGTTCTCCACTTTTCAACACCAAAAAGATTGTTAAATATTCATACCTAGGTCTGCAAACACACATACAAGAGAAGGAAAATGGTTGAAGGTTAGCAAATAGGGGTTTCCCTTGGTCAAACCACACTTTTGGTAATCAAACCCTTAATGAAATATTGAAATGAAAGAGAATGATAAAATAAAAAACATGCAAATGCTATCAACTTACCAAAACTCTTGATAATGTAAATCTGAAGTAATGTTAGTGGATGCTCCAAAGTTCTTGAATATTGCTTGATAAGATTTTGTAAGATGCTTGAATGCTTGAGATGTGTGAATGAATGCTTGAATGAGTGAGGAGATATAAAAATGAGGTGAAAATCACTTATTTATACACATTTGTGCCTTAGTTAACCATTCATACCTCATCATAGGCTAGTTGGTATGCACTCACAAAGACAAAGGTGGCTACAGGGAAAATTCTTGCTTCTAGGTGGGCTTCCCACTCAACCATATTAAGGTTATACCTCCTGATAACTTTAGCAAGGCACCACAAAGAAAAATAAATGTTTATGAACAAAAAGAAGGGGTACCACAGTCATGCAAGTTGTCTTATGCAAGGTGGAAAAAAAGAAAGCGCAAAATGTAAAACGTAAAATGCAAGAATGTAAAAATGTAAAATATGTTCAAAGGAGTTTTGTTAAATTCATGCAAGGTCAATCACTTAGTGAAAATTGTGTCTATTGTCTCCAAGAGAGGACCAATCAAAGAATAGTATATTCACAACATAGGGCATGCAGGGTGTTGCATCAGACCACCAAGAGAAATGTAATATCCTAAAATAGATCACACTTATGAAGGACATCACAACCAATGTCATCCACAAATTGATGAACACATCACAAAAATGACAAGGCTACACTAGGAACCAAGAATTCAAATGAATTATGGTAATTTATGCCCCCCACTTTAGAGGAATTGCTACACATCATTCTGTGAGCAATTACTTTAAAGTAGAGAAGGAAAGAAAAAAGATAAAAGGACAAGACATGAGAGCTAACTTGGAAAGCCCTATGCCAAGTCATATGTTTCAAAGTTAGGTTGTGTCATGACAAGGAAAATGAAAAACAAAGAAAGGAAGTTTCCCCCTAGGAAAGAAAAGAACACCAAACACATAAGGGATCTATGGATTTGGGGTTCGTATATTCATTGCTACAATGCTTTTATGAAAGATCTCGAAACTTTCATCATTCCCCAAAGAACATAGAACTAGAATAATGACATAAAGAGAGAAAAAAAAGAAAAGAAAAAAGTCTATTTTGTGTCAACATGGAAGACACATTGTGGTCTCAATGCTTTGCATCATCCCAAAAAAGGAAAACAAAAGCAAAAAGGAAATGAAAAGGAAAATGAAAGAGAAAATATTTTGGGCCAACATGAAGGAGACATTGCAATCTCAATGTCTCCCAGCATTCACAAAAGGAAAAACACAAGAAAAGACAAAGAAAAATAAAAAGGACCAATTGGGTCAACATGGAAGACATAGGGTGTCTCATCGCTTTGTGTCATCCCCAAAAAGAGAACACAAAACAAAAAGAGAAAAATACAAGGAATTTTTGGGTCAATATTGAAGAGGCATAGGGTATCTCTACACTTTGCGTCATCCCCAAAATGAGAAGACAAAACAAAAAGAGTAAAAGTGAAGATGCATGAAAAATAGAAGAATAGAGATACAAATAGAAGAAGTGTACAAAGAGAGGGAGATCAAACACACATTATGGGGGAACACAATACACACAAAAAAGAAAAACAAAAAGGAACAAGTTACAAGGGTATGTGCAAGATCACCATGGAAAAAATAGGCCCTTAAGTGGGAAAAAAAATTAGAAATATCAGAGTTAGGAAACTTGACATAAAAATTTGAATAAGTTATCTATATTATTTCAAAAATATGTATGAATATAATCTATAGCAAATTGAATGTAGTTTCTAAACTACTAGGTTTTAAAAAAAAATCTATTTGGTGAAAATTTGAAATTTCAATGCAGAGTACTTAAATGGAAAAAAAAAAGTAGGCCTATCGACCACTAACCACAAAAAATGATAATATTTTTTTATAATATTTTAGATGTAAGTAGAGGATTCATGTCGATTGATGCATATTTTTTGTAATTATTTTCCATGTAAATAATTAATTATGAATTTTTATTACAACTTTTAAAAAATATAAAAAAATCGTATGTCTGACCACCTTAACTTGGTTGAAAATTCATGAAATTCAAATTTTATTTTTTTAATCCTATAGTATGCAAAGTATAGAATGTGATGCATGTTTTGGATTCAAAAAATGTGATACTGTTTCAAAGTTATAGATTTTTTTCAATCATTCTATCAATCAGGACTTTAGTCGTAATTTGTATAGAAAATGAATAATAATTACTTATTAAATTCAAATTAAAGCATAATTTATTTTGGTGGAAAGTTGAGAATCTCCTTTGAAAGCCCTTTTCGTTTCATCAATTTTGGGTAAAAAAAAGGTCATCATCCACATACCCATCATATTGCCACTTTTTGGCCCATCATGATCTTGCACATACTTGTAATGCAAATGTAAGTCAACCATTAACTCAGTTATTGGTTTTTCAATCTTAACTAATGTAATAAAAAAATGAATAGCATAGTTAAGAGACAAAGGAAAGTGCATTACAAGGGAAAAGGCTAGCAACTACTTGTGTCCACAAAAGGGAAATAAACATGAGCCAAGGGTGAAGATGGAAAGGATCATGCAATAGTGAGAATGAAAAATCCTGCAACTGTATGGAATGATAAGGAAATGGTGTTTTAAGGGATGATAGGAAAGTAGTTAGTATCAATGAAGTGATACTTTTCCAGTATCTCATTAAAAGTATGAAATTCTTCCATTCGATGTCCAAGAATATGATGATATTTGCAATATGGTATATGGGAATCGTTAGGGCAAAGAAACAACCTATTTGATGGTGGTAAGAGTACATGACCTTTCTTTAAAAGAATTTGAATTCTCCTTTTACATTCAGGTGGAGGATGTGTAGGAAACATTAGCTTCTTCAATGTGTATGGTCATTTTTGTTTGCTAGATTCTCCTTGTTCATGAATAGGAGGAGGAGGACCCATGGGGATCCTAACATCCTTGTTATTAGAAAGAGATAATGGTTGCTCACATGGAAGGATAATGTTCAAGTCAGGAGGAGCATTCAAGATCACTGTACTATCATCTCAAAGTCTCCTAGGTTGAAAAGGATGTCTATTAGGATAAGAAGGATCTTGATAGCCTAGTCTTTTTGTGTTCACTTCTATTGTATTTTTTTCAAGAAGTTGATGAATGTTATGTTCATGTTTTGTGTCACAACCTTGTTTACTTAAACTAGTAAAGCCTTTACTATATGTTTCCTTAAGGTTGATGGAAGTGTTTACGATTTTGTGAATATAATAGGGTTGTGAGTGTCTTTGTTTGGAGGAACTAGGTGCACATGAGGGAGGAACCTTAGGCCCTACATCGATTTCAGGATGTAAATATGCAAACTGATTAGGAGGTACAACAGTAGGAAGATCTTGTGACTTCATGGAGGGATAAAAGGTTGCATTGGATTCTGAGTTATCAAGGTAGTCATTGTAGAACTTGTTCATGTTAACATCATCTTCACCAATGATGTCTACATTATGAGGAGGAAAATCATGTGGAGTTGAAGGAGCATGAGGCAGCTCAATGTCATTAGGCTCACAATCAAAGGCACAATTGGACATGTCTACCAATGATTTTAATGAATTCCAAAACTTATTGAAAGAAAATGCCATGATGCAAATAAACTAAGATGCAATAACTGATTAAAATAAGAGATTGTGGAAATGAAAATAGAATGGAGGAACAGGAAACTATAATGTAGAAAAATGCCAGAAAGATGCCATAAATGTTGTGTAAAAAGTGCAGAGGAACTGATTTTCCCAAGGTGGCAAATGAGTCCCAGGATGCAACTTTGTTGTGTTTTTTAGAAATTTTGAGATGATTTGAATGCTCTTTAGAATGCAATCAAGGATGTAGAATGTAGATTTTCAGTTTTTTCAATGAGATGTAATGCAAAAATGAAATCTAAATGAAGTTTTCACTCATGCAATATGAAAAGTCCTAGAATGCAAAAACAAAACAATGCCTTGATTGAATGTTGATGCAAATGTAATATAAGATGCAATATGAAAATGAAATCAGTAACAAAAAGTGTTCAAAAGTAAGGTTCACCAAAATGAACCATTTATTTTTGGATTTTAAGTGCTTCTCTATTTCTTCTAGGGTTTTTCACATAAAAGGAGAGAGATAGGGCCCAAAAATGCTAAGGGTTCATTCCAATTGAGTTATGTATGATGTTGTCTAAGATAAATGAAGTAATCTCAGTGCAATTGAGTGATTTAAATGAATGAATATGAATGCAAGAGTAAGGTTTATGCAATGTTTGAAATCACACTGTGATATGTAAACAATGAACTAAATGAAGAAATAATGTAGAACATAAAGAAATAAGATAAAATAGAGTGTACATAGGAAATGTTTGATGAATTTGGAATGTTGTAAATGCTGACTGGATTTATTGAAATTTCATAGTGGGACTCATTCACCCAAGGTGGCAAATTAGTTCTGCTGCTGGTGAAAAAGTGTTGAAAAATGGTTTCTAACTATGTTGAAGTCAATTCACTAGGAAATGAACAAACAACCTTCTCCAAGATTGAAATATGATTAAGTTGACTTGAAGCACCTAGTTGACTTGTTCTCTACTTTTCAATACCAAAAATCTTGTTAAATTTGCATACCTAGGTCTACAAACACACATGCAAGAGGGGGAAAATGGTTGAGGGTTAGCATATATGGGTTTTCCTTGGTCAAAGCCCACTTTTGGTAATCAAACCCTTAATGAAATAATGAAATGAAATAAAATGATAAACTAACAACATGCAAATGCTATCAACTTACCAAAACCCTTGATAATGCAAATCTGAAGTAATGTAAATGAATGCTCCAAATTGATTGAATATTACCTGATAAGATGTTGTAAGATGCTTGAATGCTTGAGATCTATGAATGAATGGTTGAATGAGTGACAAGATGTAAAAATGAGGTGAAAATCACTTATTTATACACATTTGTGCCTTAGCTAACTATTCCTGCCTCATCACAACCTAACATCAAGTGTTTTTGAATAAAAACTTGAAAGTAAATTTAAAATATTTTGAATTTGGAGTTAAGCGAAACTCATTCGCTACCCATGGTGAATGGGTCCCACCTAGGACATAAAATTGGGTGTCAAGAATTAGGTTGTATTTAATGTTGTTTGTTATGTTAGCATTCGAAAATACACTTAATTAAAGCATATGAGGGCATAAAAGGGTCAAAAAATTCATAAGAAAGGGATAAATAGTGAAGTTGTGCCTAGGAATGTGTGAAATATTGTTACAAGACTTTACAACAGTTCAAAATAGGACTTGATGATGTGCAAAAAGGTATTTTTAGGTGAATTGTAATGAATAGAGTCTAGAAGAATGTAGAAATGTTTCACAAGACTTCACAACATCTTCATAAGACATTGTTATTTGAATTTTAGTACCTAAATATGCATGTTCAAGCCATTTTGCAACATAAAATCAAAGAAAAATAGATCAAACACCATGAAACAAGACATAAAAGGCCATGAAAATGACAAGGGGCCATTTGTCTATGATACAAAAAGTTGTAAAATTTGTCATCTTTATTTCAAGATCACAGAAAATAATCTATAAATTTTATTTTTGACTTTTCAGAGATGAACACCTACAATCTGGGAGTGAAAGGATTGAGGAATAGGATCTTGAAATTGATTTTCTAGAACACTAGCAGGGACCCATGTGCCACTAGGGGAATGAGTCCTCACTGAGACCCAAAATAACAATTTTCCAGAAGGTACACAATTTTAGCATATGAAAACCTTCCTATTTGTTGTTATAACATTTAGGTTTAATTTTTTATTGTTATTTATGCATTATACCCCTCATAATTGAGTTAAAAATCTAGTAAAAAATTGGGTGCACCCATTTTTTTACCTCATTTGGTGATTGCACCCTCCTTTTCTTTGTTTTATTCTGGTGAACCTGACATGCTTACACTATAAATTTTATGATTTAGAGTAAATTAAAACCATAGATATTAGTTTTCAATGCTTTTCATTAGATTTTCATTACTCACATTGCATTTAGGGTAAATTTGCATGTTTTTATTACTTATATTATCCAAAAATAAGAAAAATTTCATTAAATATAACTTTTTTTTGAATAGTGTTTACTTTGAAATCATCATTCAACCATTTAAATTCATATTGCACATTAAATTTATTCACCTTATTCATCATTCAAGCTTAGTCAACATAGCATTTACAAGCCTAAAATCTAGAAAATTTGTTACAAAATTGGCTGTTACGGACTTGAAACAACAAATAGATATAATCACTCAAAAATTGCAATTTTTAGCCTTAAAAAACCCTGTACTAGGACCCATTCACCATGGGGTGAATGAGTCCCTATTAGGGATACCAAAGCAAAAAAAATTCACAGATCCTAAGCTTTAATATCAGGTTCATAGTTTCCCAAAAAAGCATACTAGGATCCATTCACCACTAGGCGAATGAATTGTTGGAGGCCTACAAAAACCAATTATTTTGAGATTTCTAAGTGATTTTATAAAATTCCTAGGCTTGCTAGTAACATATAATATCAATCTAGAAAGTTTCAATAACTTTTGTTTTATGCATCTAGGTCAAAATCATCCATTTAGTGTAGATATTTTTGAATCATTCCAAAAGCATTTTAGTAGCAAAAAAATCCATCAGATCTGAAAATGTTTACATTCTTCAATTTTGCATTGCTGCATACACAATGTTTATATTCATGAAACTTTGCATAAGTTTGATAAAAGTACTTTTCTTGTTTGGATATTATTGTATTAGATGGATAAAAGTACTTTTCAATTTTGGGCACACAATGTTAATATCTTACTTTTCTAAGCACGTTATGAAAAATTTCATCTCTCCTACTTGCGAGAAGTCTTTAGTGAAAGAGGATACAAGAATAGACAATCATCAAAACCATAATTGTTCTTCTCTCGATACCTCTCGTAGTAGTGATGAAGGTATCTTGGTGAAAGAAGATACAATTATTGAGAATCATGAAAGTCTTGACTATCCCTCTCCTTATCCACCTTGTGAAGATATTATGAAACAAGAAGATGATATCATTGAAACATTCCTTAACATTACTTTACCTAATCTCCATTTGAATCTCCCAACACCTCCCCTACTTGTGAGAATGCTTTAGTGAAAGAAGATACAATCATGGATAATCATGAAAATAACATTTGTGAGGAGAATATGTTGGTGTTAAGAGATTAGATGATTGAGAGCTATGACAATCATACCTCTCTTACTTGGGAAGAAATTATAGGACATGGAGATGTAATTGTAGATAACCAAGAAAACAAAAATTGTTCTTCTCCTAATATCTCTCCTAGCCATGAAGAAGATAGTTTGGTGTTAGAAGATACCCTTATTGACACTCATGAGAATCTTGTTTCTCCTTTTCCTAATGCTCCTACCATTTGGAAAGATCTATTTGAAGAAAAAAATTCCAATCATTTATAAGCATGGCAATGATAGTTGTTCTTCTCTTTCTACCTCCCCTATTTGTGATGAAGGTACTTTACAAAATCTAAACATGGAATGTGATGGATATCTTGTTTGATCCTCTCCTAAATACTCTCCTACAAGGGTAGATATTATGGCACAAGAGAATAATACCTTATAGAAAAATAATGAAATCATGAACAATCATAACAATCTAATTTGGCCTTCTCCTAATGTCTCTCCTATTTGTGAAGAAGATACATTGGTATTAGAAGACTAATATATGAGAGTTATGAGAGTCCTATTTGTCTCTCTTCCTCTAGGGAGAACATTATTAAAAAATAGAATGCCATAATTAATAAACAAGACAATACAACCATTGATAACTCCCTTACCTATGATGAAGTCATTTTAGAAGAACCAACCATTGAATTTTGTGAACATCTAGTTTGTTATTTTCCTAAAAACTATCCTACTAGGGAAGATATCATGGTGGAATAAACTGACAACATTGACACATATTTTTCAAAAAATAGTGGTGTGGCTTCTTTAGATAAGCATGATGAAGTGAAATTAGACTCCCCTTCAAGAAGAGATCATGATGATAAGGATACGTTTGGTGAGGTTATGAACATTGGAAATCCTAGACATCCTAGAGATCCTTTAATTATTGCACTTCCTAAGGCTAAACTCATCATTTATCCCCTCTCACAACAACCATAAGTTCAAAATAAACCTATGCTTCTCTTAGAACCACCTAAAAGGAAACTTGATAATAATAATTTTTCATAGCAACTAAGTTACAATGTTGTTGGTCATAAATATAACACTAGGAACAATCTACAACTAAGAAAAACAACTCAAACATCCCTCCCATTTCCTAACCCTATCTTTCCTATTGCCCCTCATTTTCCTTTAGAAAGTAGAAAGGGGTATGATCTTGTTGAACAACTTAAAAATAATTCTACTAAGATATCCTTATGGGACCTTATTCAAGCCTCAACTATTTATCATAACATTCTTCAAAGTGCTTTGTAAAAAGTTCCTAGCCCTCCAAATGTAAAATCCAATGATCTGGTATCCCAAACTAAAGTCATAACTCTGGCCAACTTGGACATTACCTTCCATCAAGAAGAGTTACCTTCATTAGAAGTACAAAATAAAAATGAAGAATTCCTGATAAGGGTATGTGCAAGATCATGATGGACCAAAAAGTGGCAATATGAAGGGTATGTGTAGGGTATGTGGCCAATGACCTTTTTTAACCCAAAATCGATGAAACAAAAAGGGTTTTTAAAGGATATTCTCAACTTTCCACCAATATAAATTATGATTTACTTTGAATTTAATAAATAATTATTATTCATTTTCTATTTGAATTATGACTAAAGTCCTAATTGATAGGCTGATTGAAAAACATCTATAGCTTTCAAATGGTATCACATTTTTTGAAACTAAAAGATGTGTTAAATTCTATGCTTCACATACTATAGGATTAAAAAAAAATTAATTTCATGAAGTTTTGACCAAGTTAAGGTGGTTAGATGTATGAATTTTTATATTTTTTAAAAGTTGTAATAAAAAATTCATAATTAATTATTTACTTGGAAAAGAATTACAAAAAAATATGCAGCACATTGGGACATGAGTCCTCTACTTATATCAAAAATATTATCATTTTATTGTGATTAGGGTGATCCAACATACACTTCTTATTTTTTTCCTAAAATTTAAGTGTTATTGCATTGAAATTTCAAATTTTCACCAAATAGATTTTAAAAAAAAAATAAACCTAGTAGTTTAGAAACTACAGTCAATTTTCTATAGATTCTATTCTTACATATTTTTCAAATAATATAAATAACTTATTCAAATTTTTACGTCAAGTTTCCTAACTCTTATTTTTCTAAATTTTATCGCCACTTAAGGGCCTATTTTTTCCATGATGATCCAGCACATACCCATAATATCTCACATTAATAAAATTGTGATAAATATAACTCTTGTTGATAGTGGCTTAGCCCTTAATGTGTGTATCATAAACCTTCTTGATAAGATTAAAGTAGACACATGCCAAATTCAACATGATTCTTTATCTATTCATGGCTTTGACAACATAGGAAAACAACCACTTGGTGTGATCACATTACCTGTTAAAGTTGGAAAGGTTACCTTGCAAACTCTGGTCCATGTTATGCCTCATGGTATTTCATATAATATTATTTTAGGAATATAATGGATTCATGAAATGAATGTGATGCCTTCTACCCTTCATTGTAAAATGAAGTACATCTATGACAACAAAGTTTACACACTTAGGGTCGATCCTAAACCTGAAAATTGTTTGATTGCTGAGAAAGAAGGACAAAACCCTTTGAAAGTATTGAAACAAACTACAAAAGTGAAATTCATGAAGGAATAATGACACAATAAACATACTGATGAAGTCACTAAGTTATTGTTAATCCAGTGCAAGACAACTGAGAGGGGGGGTGAATTAGTTGTCAAAAAATTTAAAACTTGAAACTTCAACACTTATCAATTCCACAACCACACTATTATGTTATTATGTTATTATGTTATTAAGTAAATCAATATAGTGAGCACCTAATTTTCACTTGGAGAACCCAATGAGGGAAAAAACATGGTGAGGGTTAACTCACAATATAAAAGATTATAAAACAAAGGCTCACTGTCAAGCGCTCATTTCCCATAAGAGGACTCATTTTCCAAGTACAAAGGATCACTGCCTATAGAAAGGACTCACTATCCAATAGGGAGGCCCATTGCCTATAGATACAAAAGAGAAAAAAAATATCCACCACAATAATTAACACACATTTGCAGCTTGAATAAGGATTTCAAAAACCTTTAGCTCACTTCCTTTAGGAATCCAACACAATGAAGTATTGTTGTCTCAACACACTCGCACAAACACTTTTGCTCTTATGATTTTTGGATCACTTTTGTCACTTTGCATCACACTGTCATACAATTCTTCACAATTTTGCTTGATTTATACCATCCTTAAGCTTAGAAACTTTCTCCAAGGTCATCCAAAAATACCTCATTGCATAAATTCAAATTAGGTCAGCAACTCAAAATTCCTGCAGTGGAAAGGAATAAGAGTGGACCAATAAAATATTTAACTAAGATGAAAAATAA
Organism: Sequoia sempervirens; assembly: GCA_007258455.2. NCBI lineage: Eukaryota > Viridiplantae > Streptophyta > Pinopsida > Cupressales > Cupressaceae > Sequoia > Sequoia sempervirens. Next base: position 68,307,699 of record VDFB02000017.1, read on the forward strand.
TGTCTTGAATCAATCACAAACTTCTTCAATTTAATTTTATTCTTTTAATGAAGTGCAAACATCAGGTCAGCCAAACCCAATGAAAAAAAAAATGAGCATTGGTGTACATGCTTCCCAAGAAGAAGATGACATGCAGACTCCACAACATGCTTCATTACACATAGGAACATATATTAGAATTCCCTAGATACATGTACAAAAAATGCAACAAATTTCAAACATTGAACACCTTTCACCATTCCAACCGGACTATACAAACTCAGACTGAAACAATGGAACATGTCTTCCAGATCACCAAAATTCAAAACTCTTTGCCATAGCATAGAGAAGACCTTCATAAGACATTTCCTAGATCCACAAGATCTAGAACAAAACATTAGATGACTGTGGAGAAAAAATATTTCTCCCAGTCCATAAAAGACCAACTCTGCCAAAACAGTTCACACACTGGTGAATGTAACTTTCACATACCATCACTCTAGAAGCTAAAACTTAAGATATATCACCATGAGATCACCATTATCAAATCTTCAGATCTACACAAGCATAGGATCAACATAGGAGAAATGTGGACCACATACCGAAGCACATTTTGAACACATTCATCACTCTAACTTCTCTTCTTTATTAATTTTCTCAAATGCACTTGGAAACTCATCAACACAACACATTTGCAATCAAAAAAAGATAGCTCCATGTACTCAAAGCATCTTAGAAGCATCTCAACTATACATGTACAATTTGCAACATACTAAACTATGTTGACATCAGTGAAAACATTAATGACAACACCACTAGACTAGCTCATAATTGTAACAATCTCCACATTTGTCATTGATGGAAGCACACGATGTGAAAAACCATCAAAGACATCAACCTTCACAATATCCTGAGAGAACACCTTCTCTTCTTCATCAAATATTTTTCACATGAATTTTTCCTCCCCCTTTGACATCAATGGAAATGATCAACAACTCCGATTACTCCCCCTTAGGAGGACACTCGTACTTCAATGATGAAACCATTTCTACCCCCCCTACAAAGTATACCCATTTATCAATCTAGATAAATAAAGAATCTATGAACTCACTAGATTGATGTGCATGCATGTGCACTTAGTTCAAAGGGCCAATCACCCCCAACATCTCCCTAAGATGCTCAGAATTATCCTTCAGAAGATCCTTAGTAAATATGTCTACAATTTGTTCATTTATGGTCACATAGTCCAATATGACTTCATTCTCCAACACTTTTTCTCTTAGGAAATGATATTTGATAGATATGTGTTTTTTTATTGAATGCATAATGGGGTTATTTGAAATGTTTTTTTCACTTGTGTTGTCATAGAAAATAGAAATAGGCTCATCACATATCACTCCAATGTCTTTCAGAGTTTTCTTCATCCAAAAAACCTATGTGTAGTAGGATGCTAGAGCAATATATTCTACCTCTATAGTAGATAAAGAAACCAATTCTTTCTTTTTACTCAACCATGAAACCAATCTTTTGCCAAGAAAGAAAGCACCACCACTAGTACTCTTCTACTCATCTACACATCCGGCCCAATCAACATCGATATGGGCACTCAAGGTGAAATCGTGACTCTTAGGATAACATAATTGATAATCCAGTGTACCTTTAAGATATCTAAATATACACTTAATAGCTATAAAATGTGCTTCTTTAGGATCTGCTTGGAATCTGGCAACTAAACATACTGCATGCATAATATCTAGTCTAGTAGGGTAAGATACAATAGTCCACCAATCATAGATATGTATTAGCTATGATTAGTATTAGAAGATTCATCATCTTTCCTCAGTTTACATCTAGTTATATAGGAGTAAAAACTAGTTTGGAATCATCCAACTACTTTTTTACATACTTAAATTGTGAAATGAATATCCCTTTATTAGTTTGATTCACTTGTAGACCAAGGAAGAAATTCAATTCACCAATCATAGACATCTCAAATTCTTTCTACATCTCCACAAAAAACTTTCTACACATGCCCTCATTTCCACCAAAAAATGATATCATCAACATATACAACTACTATCAGCAATTTTTTACCTTGCACCTTGAAGTAAAGATTGATGTCAGTAGAACCTTTGCTAAATCCTTTCTTTGTTAGATGTCTATCCAATCTTGCATACCAAGCTTTGGGAGCTTGCTTCATTCCATAAAACACCTTCTTCAACTTACAAACCATGTTCAATTTTTTAGATAACTAAAATCCTTTAGTTTGTTCCATATACACTTCTTCCTCCAATTCACCATTCATAAAAGTTGACTTAACATCCATCTGATACACTTTGAATTTCTTGTGGGAAGAAAAAGCCAAAAACATCCTAATAGCTTCCATTCTGGCCACATGGGAAAAATTATCTTCAAAATCTATACCTTAAACTTGTGAACATCCCTTGCATACAATTCTTTCCTTATTTCTTACTTCTTTACTTTCATTTAGTTTATTTTGGAACATCTATTTCAATTCAATCACATTTTTATTCACAGGCCTAGGGAATAGTTCCCATGTCTGATTCTTTTCTATTTGTTACAACTCTTCTTTCATATCTTTCATCCAAATCTCATCTTCACATGCTTCACTCATGGACTTATGTTCAACTTTAGAAATAAATATTTTTTTACCTTAACTACAACTCTGCTTCTAGTCTTCACACCTTCACTTTTATCTCCAATTATATGTCCCTTTGGATGATTCTTCTGAAAGTACTTGGGAGTCTTAACAATAGATTCTAGCTCATTCCCTTCTTCTTCTTCTTCCATTTCTTGTTCTTTCTCTCCCTCTCCATCCTTCTCCTTATTCTCCTTAGGTACATGTCCCTAGATGGTATCATTAGGTTCAACCTCACTTATCTCAACAGGTCTACATATGTCTTCATCAACTTTCACATTATAACTTTCAACAATCTTTATCAATACATTATCAAAGAATCTATATGCTTTGCTATTAGTAGAGTATCCAAGAAATATTCCTTCATCACATCTAGCATCAAACTTTTCAATATTTTCATCATCTCTTTTAATATAACATCTGCTTCCAAATACCTTAAAATACTTCATAGTGGGAGTCTTACCAGTTCATAACTCTAAAGAAGTCTTTGTTTTGTTATATCTAATATGAACTCTATTAAGAAAATAAATAGTAGTGTGTATCACCTCTCTCCAGTGCACATCTAGTACATTTGATTCTTTCATCATGGTTCTAGCAATTTCTTGTACTATCAGGTTTTTCCTTTCAACTACTCCATTCTGCTGAGGGGTTCTCGGGGTAGAAAACTATTTTTTTATGCCATGTTGTTCACATAATGTATTAAATTCACCTAAAGTGAATTCTCCACCTCTATTAGATCTCAAACACTTGATTTTCAAATTCACTTCATTTTCTACTCCTGCTTTGAATACGTTAAACTTATCCAGATCCTAAGTCTTTTCTCTAAGAAAAGCAGCCCATGTCATTTGAGTATAATCATCAATAAGTAACATGAAATAACTATCACCATTTAGGCTTCCAGTCCTAGTTAGAACATAGAGATCAGTATGGATTAACTCCAATATTCTGGTAGTAGAGTGCTCTTTTCCCTTAAAACTACATCTTATTTGTTTCCCCAATTGACAACTTCTACAAATAGCATTACTAGGTCTTGTGATTCTGGGCAGCCCTCAAACAATCTCCTTTTGCACTCATATTGACTAGGTTATCAAAATTCACATGTCCCATTCTTCGGTGCCATAACCAACTTTCACTAATTTGAGATACAAGGAATTTACTATCAACTCCCTTAAGCTGATAGATGTTTCCATGATTTCTTCTTCTAGTAGTGACCATATCTCCATTTCTAGATCATTTTCTAATTTCATAAGTATTATTCTAGAACACAAGTTTAAAACCATTGCTACACATCTGACCAACACTCAAAAGGTTATGCCGTAAACCCTTCACATAATATACATCATCAAAACTAATTGAACCTTTCCCACAGAGCTTAGCTCTTGAATAATCACCGAACATACCTAAACCACCATAATATTTCTCAAGTTTAGTGAACTTACTCTTATCTCCGATCATGTGATTAGAACATCCACTATCAATTACCCAGTGGCCTTCATCCTATCTTACATGAAAAGTGGTAACCAAAGTAACTTCCATCCTATTCCTCTTATTTTTTGAAGCCTTCTTTCTTATACATTTTCTAGGATTAGTGGATATAGATTTACTTTCCAAAGCTAAGAATAAGCATTCACTATCATTAGCCTCATTCTCGGATTCATCATCATGAATTCTTGATTCTTCTTTAACATAGTACAACTTCTTTTATCTCCTATCCAAGTTCCTATCCTTATCCTTATAATCCTTGTTCTTCTTATGCACATCTCTATTCAGAAATCTTGAAGCATAATGACCAGTATTACCACAACTGAGACATTTAAAGGGTAGCATACCTTTATAATTTCTAGTGCCTTTCTTCAACTTCCTGGTGAAGTTTGCTTCCAACTCATCATCGCCATTGCTATCTAGTTTTCCTTCAATCTTCATTTCCTTAAATGTTGTTTTAGTCTTTTCTTCCATCTTGTCTTCTTTGTGACACTTTCTCATCTCAAATGCTTGCAAGGTGTCTAACAAGTTTTCTAAAGTGTACTTAGGATCATACATTTCTTCAATAACTGAGATCTTATCACTATAGCAATCTGGTAGGGTTATCAAGATTTTCTCAATTATATCTCCATTTGATAGTTTTCCTCCATGATTTCTAACTTCATTTTCAATTAGTTCAACCCTCTAAAAGAAACTTGTAAATTCCTCACCTTCTTCCATTTTTAGATTTACAAATTTGTGCTTTGCCACCAGCTTCTTTGTCAATTTCAGCCTTTGATTTCTTTCATACATGTCTTCCAACTTCTTCTAGACTTCATATGCAATATCCAAAGAAAGAACCTTAGCTCACTCATTTTTAGATAAGCCACTGAAAATAGCATACTTTGCCTTCTCATTTTCTTCATAAGTAGAAATATCATTTATAGTAGTAATACCACTAGATGGGTATGTTTACTTTGTCTCAACAACTTTCTAGGTCTTACAACCAAGAGAGATAATATATCCTTTCATTTTTCCCTTCCAACCATTGTATTTAGTTCCATTTAACATAGGAATCTCCAACTTATGCGTGATCAGATCTTCCTTGAGCAATTAAGCTTTATACCAAGGAACCAAAGCTTTGATACCAATTGTTAAACATTCACAAGACAACTAAGAGGGGTGGGGTGAATTAGTTGTCACAAAATTCAAAACTTGAAACTGCAACACACAACCACACTACTTTGTTATTAGGCATAAGCATGTAACACAAATAACATAAAGTAAATCAACATAGTGAACACCATATTTTTACATGGAAAACCCAATGAGGGAAAAACCACAGTGAGGGTTAACACACAATATAAAAGATTATAAAAAAAAGGCTCACTACCAAGGGCTCATTACATAGAAGAGGACTCACTTCCTACAAAATGGAGTCATTGTCCAACAAAAAGCCTCACTACCTACAGCTACAAAAGAGAACAAAAAGATCCACCACAACAATTAACACACATTCACAACTTGAATAAGGATTGCAAAAACCTTTAGCTCACTTCCTTCAAGAATCCAACACAATGAAGTACTATTGTCTCAGCACACACACACACAATTATGCTCTTATGATTTGTGGCTCACTTTTGTCACTTTACATCACATTGTCATACAATTATTCACAATTTGACTCACTTTTGTACCATCTTCAACCTTAGAAACTTTCTCCAAGGTTAGCCACAAATACCTCATTTCATAAATTCAAATTAGGTCAGCAACTCAAAATTCCCACAGTGGAAAATAAAAAGAGTGGAAAAATAAAATATTTAAATAAGACAAAATAATTTCTCAGATCAATCACATGCTTCTTCAGTTTAAGTTTATTCTTTGAATGAAGTGTAAACACTAGGTTGGCCAAACCTAATGAAAACACAAATTAGCATTGATGTACACGCTTCCTAATAAGAAGATGACATGAAGACTCAACAAGATGATTCATTATGCATAGGAACACATCTCAAAATTCTCTGGATACATCCATAGAAAATGTAACAAATTTCAAACAATGAACACCTTTCACCAGTCCAACTAGACTATACAAACTCACACTAAAACACTGAAACATGACTTCCAGATCACCAAACTTCAAACCTCTTTGCTAGAGCCTAGACAAGACCTTCACAAGATATGTCCCAGATCTGCAAGATATGAAATGAAATAATGGAGGACTATGGAGCAAAAATATTTCTCCTAGTCCACAGAAGACCAACACTACCAGAACAGTTCACACTGGTGAATGTAACTTTCACACACCATCACACCAGAAGCTAAAATTTAGGATATATCACCACAAGATCACCATTATAAAATATTCAGATCTAGACAAGAATAGGATTGACACAGGAGAAATGTGAAGCACATCCCAGAGCACATTTTGAACACATTCATTACTTTGACTTCTCTTCTTTATTAATTTCCTCAAAAGCACTTGGAAACTCATCAACACAACACATCTGCAATGATATAAAGATAGTTCTATGTACTCATAGTGTCTCAGCTATACATGTACAATCTACAACATATTGAACTATGTTGATATCAATGCAAACATTAATGACAACACCACCATACTAGCTCATACTTGCAAAAATTATTGGAAGATGTTCATGGGTGAATAGAAGATCATAAACAAAGAGTCTGACAAGGAAAAAGAAAAAGTGGTAATTTCAACACAAAACTCAAAATAATCCACTTTAACCACTTGAGAAGAAGAAGAAAATTACACAACAAACTTTGATGAAGCTAATTATGAGCAACCACCAAATCAAAATGAAATGAAAAAGATTTCTGAAGAGGTTATGAACTTATGAAACAATTTTGATATAGTGGAAAATGATGTGGTGCTAGAGAACAAGGTATTTGCATCCCTATAGAGTCTATCATGCAAGAAACAACTAGTGTTCTTGTTTATTGTCCTTCGGGAGAAGCAAAAGTATCAAAAATGCCTTCAATTAACTTCAACACTCTTAGAAAGGATTCTTCTAGGACAACTTTAACTTTGGTACATCCTAAAATAATAGATACTACATGCATGAATATTTCATTAGATAGGAATCAATTCGATACTTTGTTTACTCATTATGATCAACAACATTAGTTTTTTCTCCTTGCCATGTAATAGTTGTAGGATCATAGCACACTCACTATTGCATGTTTTACATTCATTGGAAATCATTTCCTTTTCAAAAGGAGTAGCATATCATCAATCATCTTGGCGCATCCTTGTCCTACACTAAGTGGGGGCAAGGGGTTAGGTAGCCTTGTCCTCCTATGAAAATTTTTGATTGTCTCTTTTGGCTAGTTGACCAACTTCCATGTATATATAAGAGAAATCTTGGGATGTCAATGACATGCCTTAAGTTGGCTCGCATGTGATGTATTAAGTTATTTTACTTATTGAATTTTTGGGAAATCCCTCCTTCCTTTTCATGATGTAGCTCTATTTCAGAAACATATGTCTTGGCATAATGTTTTTTGAGGAAAGCTCTCATATCTTATGATAAAACATTGGATACTTTAAAGAAATTTCTCACATTAATGGTATTATTAATTGCTTTAAAGTGGGGGCATACATTGATGAAATATTTCAACATTTTACATATTTCATGGTGTGATTTTATTTTTCTTATGATGCATCCTTTTCTTGGTGGTTTCATTGGGTTTGATGTCCTTCAAGAGTGTGAGATTTCTAAGCGTACAACTTTCCCTTAGTGTCATGATGTTGTAGTGTAGAAAATTGTATGCTCTTGGAGATGGTATGATTTCACACTTAATTTGGACCTATTTTAGTATACCCTTGCATTTTTTATCCTTTGAATCATCATTAAGAGGCCCCTAAGACCCTTTATTTCAGATCTCAAGGCTTATTTCTATATTGCCAAAAAATGCATTGTTGACATTTTTTATGCTCACTTAAGTCTTTCTAATGGGCTTTGGCTTGATTTTTGCTTGGGTATAATTTTGTAATGTGGTCAAAACATTCACATTAGGTCTTAAACATTCAAATTATGATGTCATGTGAAGGTGTTGTGAAGTCTTGTAAAACATTTCTACACTTTTATAGACTATATCCATTACAATTCACCCAAAAATCACCTTTTCATCACTAATTAAGTCATATTTTGAAGTGTTGTAAAGTCTTGTAACAAGATTTCATGCTTTTCTAGGCTTAATTTCACTAATTCAACCCTTTATCATGTCTAAATGACCCTTGAATACACTTTCTGGTCATTTTCAAGTGTGTTGTTAAGGATATTCCCATTGGAAAAGTTTTAATGCCTAGAAACTCTAGACACCCACTTAATTTTCTTAAGTGGGACTAAGTCACCAATAGGGTTGACTTAGTCCCTTTTGACACAAAACTCAAAATAATTTTAAATTTCTAGCAGGATTTTGTCCTCTAACCCTTGAGCTCGGCCTATGATGTGTTACTTTTGGAAAATTTTGATAAAATCAAGTATAAATAAGGGCTTTTCACCTCATTTTACATCTGCTCCTACATTCTCCTAGTTCACAAGCATTGACAAATTCATCAAATCACTCACAAGAATTCAAGCAAATCAAGCATTATTGAGTCAATTTATTGGATGTTTTCATTGCACATCTTTAGATTTTGAGCATCTATGGTGTGGTAAGTTTATGACATTTTCACTTGCATGTTAACTATTTATCACTCTCTTTTCATATCATCTCATTGTTTAGGGTTTTATTACCAAAGTGGTGTTTGACCAAGGAAAACCCTTATTCTCTAACCCTCAACCATTTTTCCCCTTTTGCAAGTGACTTTTGTATGCATATTTGTTAAGAAATGGGTGTTGCAAAGTGATCAAAAAGTGCACAAAGTCAACATAATCAAGACAACCCTAATTCAAGCTTAGAGAAGACTTTCTGCCCCATTTTTTGTAGAATCAAGTACAACCACCTATTAGGAAAGAGAGTACAAATTAGAGACTTCTAGATTTTGTCTAGAATTCCTTGAGATTTGTAGGAGGACTAAGTCACCACTAGTGGTGAATTAGTCTCACTTTTGGGCCTAAAATCTGATTGACAACTCTAGATACCTATTTGGTAGATTCTTATTCTAGTAAAGTTTCCTGAAATTAGGACTAGGTCACCCAGGCTGGCATAAGTGTCTTATTCAACATTTTAGTCAAATTTCTAGAATTAAAATATCTCCCAACATCAAAATTTTGATTCCAGGTACACCTCTTCCCTTCTATTTTGTCATTTCATCATTTCATTTAATTTCTTAGGCATTTCTACATATCACATTGTGTTTTCCAACATTCTACATTTTCATAGTTTAACATCATTGAATCATTTCATTTTCAAACTAGTGCATTAGTACATCTTAATTAGACATAATTTCATACCTCTTTACATTAAACTCTAAGTGCTAAAAAATAAATATTTTAACCCTTTTCCTTCCCTTTTAGGTGAAAGGTCCTAGCAGGGTAAGTGTCTAATAGGGTTCCTAAAATCTTTGTTTATATTTTGGTGAGCCTGAATATTTTGAAGATTGTTTCTTTCTAATTTTCAAGTGCATCATAGGTTTCCCTTGCATTTCATCTTGCATTAGTTAAAGTGCATTTTAGGGTTTCACATTGCATTGGTGAAAAAGTTCATATTAGCTTACATTATTGCATCATTTTTGCATTGAAAAAGACAAACTTTGCATTTACATATTATAGTTACATTTGTGCATCTGAAAGACATAGAATTACATTTTAAAATTCTAAAAAAGCATAAAAAAATCATCAATTGAACTAAATTGCCACCTTGGGTGACTTAGTCCTTTTGCATATTTTGCATTGCAATTTCTGGTAATTTCTAGGTATATTTTGTATTTCTATTTTCTAGTACTACATCTCTATTTCAGTTTATAGAATTATTTCTTTTTTCATTTTATTCATCATCAATTACATTGTATTTTTATCCATCATATCCTTTGTGGTACTTGTATGAGTCTTTAGTGCCCCATTGATAATACTCTAATGAGATGAAGTTCTAAACTCATGGCTTCCCACAATACCACTTTCGTAGCAGACCTTAGGACCTCAAGAGCTCCTAATCCTAGTATGGACAATGGTGCATTCATCATTGATCATACCACTTCTATGCCTTCATCTTCCCACCCTAGGAATGTTGACACACACACAAGTGCAATTCTGCAAGATAAAGTCATAAGTATCTATGAATATTTTTCACATTTACAACAAGAATTTTCCCTTGAAAACGTTTCCACCACTATCTTACCTACCATATAACCTTCATTAGTTGATTGAAAGTGATGATCGCTTATAAGTTATGAAGAAAATTTCTAAGATATGCAACAAACATGCTTCTTCCACATCCCAATTAGCAAACATTGTTGCAAGCCAAGGAGGATCTCACATTCCTCCCCCTTCAACCATAGCATCGATACCAACTTATACCACTCCTCAAGTTACAACAACTATACCATAAGTTAGTCAGGTGGCTTTTTCTTTCACAATTCCAACTAGCATTCCTAGTTCCTTTGTGGTATCACACATTCCCTCTTCCACCTTCACCCCTTTTAGTTTCCCTTTCACTTCACCCAACATTACATACACCCCATCCCCATTTTTCCTTCCACCTCATACTCCTTACACTGATCCCATCATTACACAACTTCTTAACACCATTTCATCCATGCAACAACAAATCTCCACCATTATCCAAGGTCAAAATGCTCCAACTACATATCATGTCCATAGAAGTCCATTATGGTACCTTGAAATCTTATGTGCAAAGATGCCACAAGGAATTGAAATGCCTAGGTTTGAGAAATACGGAGGTAAAGGAGACCCTACCAACCATGTCAATGCTTATACAACCTTGTGTAGTGACTTTGTTCTCAATGAGAAGCTATTAGCCAAACTTTTTCCTCAAACCTTAAAAGATACTGCATTATAATGGTTTTCAAATTTACCCAATCATTCCATCTAATCATTCAATAAACTTGTAGATGCCTTCATAAGTAATTTTCAAGTCTAGATGAATCCTAAGAAAAAAATGGCAGATTTAATATACTATAAAAAAATACCGATGAAAAATTCACTGACTTCATTTCTTGTTACCAATCATTGTATTCTCAATTTGATGTTAAGATTCTTGATTCACATTTACAAAAGATGTTTATCAAGAAATTACATACTCACCTTCAAGATAAGTTAAATATGATGAAATTTCCTTCGTTCCCGCACTTACATACAACCCTTTGTGACTATCACAACTTGATTTCTAGTTGTGATTGAAAGTCCACTTCTAATCTAGCTAAGAAGTCTAGGAAATCCACCCACAAAAATGTGCAAAACATTAGAAAACCAAACTTGGGATTTTTATAGTTTAATCAACCTTCTCTACAACCACCCCAACATATTCCAAATCAAGTGGAAACTATTAAAGAATTGGTGCCCTTTTCCTATGGGGACTTAAAGAGACAATTTACCCCCTACCTGATACTCTCCACAATACCATGAACCAATTTCTCCAACAACAAATGCTCACATTTCCTAGCATTAAACCACTTGATACCACCAAACCCTTTACCACCCAACTTCAAACAAAATGCTTATTTCCATTTTCATTGCCAAAATGGCCATGACACCAAACAATGTAAGCATCTAAAACACTTAGTTCGATACCTCATTGATTCGGGTCATTTGTCCATTACGGGTTTCAATGATCAAGGTAATAAGTTTGTTGTAACCCCTAGCCAAAATTTACAAATTTTAACCAACCCTATGCATAAACACAATATTTCATTTTTCAAGGCTAGTGAACCTTCAAACCATCAAGTTATGAACATTGATACAAATACTGAACAACATGATATAACTACAAATGATACCCAAGTTACTCCTATGGATGAACTTCAGGGTGCGATGGACATTATCCCTCAGAAGGGCCCAACCAACAAAAATCTTGATATCACTTTTTCTTCCAAATATATACATAAAAAGCTTCCTCATGATCCTCTTTACATAGCTGGCTGAATTTTTGATAAGCCCACCAATGGGATATTAATAGATCATGTCTGTGGTGAGAATGTAATCATAGAAGAATTTTTATTACTACATGAATTGTATCAAGATAACTATAATAAACCAACTGTATGGATTAAAACACATAATGGTTTTGTGTGCCCTATGATCGAATCAATCATACTCCCCTTACAAGTCTTTGTCCACTTCCACTCCAATTGTCCTCCAAAGGTAATTTTTCCCTAGAATCCTTTTGGCATGAACCTATGGAGCCCATCACCCCTCATAAGGATTTATTCTCCATAGCCTATCAAAAGTTCAAAGAAAAACATATAGCCGAATTGTCTCTTCGTAACAAGTCTTTGTCCACTTCCACTCCAATGCTAGATGAAACCATACTTTAGCCTGAGTCTGAAATTGAACAAATCACTTAACCTCTTGAACAACCACCAATAAACACTTCCCCTCCCTCATTTAAATGACCAAGAGATAATGAAACCAATCCCATCATGCCTCTTTGCATTAAACAAGTTTATAAAGCTAAAGAGACAATGATTGACCCATCTTCTTCGTTTCTTCTATTCTTCCCCCTCCAGAATAAAAGGAACCCACTCTTACTCCTCAATAAATCCAAAATAAAATTAAATGAAATTGTGGTGCTAGAGAGCATAGGCATCATCGTCATCTCCTTGATCGTCAAATGCGAAATGAAAATAATCAAGACAATCAACCTTTTCCTTTGATAGAAGAAACAAATGATCACCCTCCTCCTCTTGACCCACCACTAGATAACATGATCCAACCCTCACAAAAAAAATGAACCAATCCAACAGCCACAATTATTGATCCATCCTTCCTTGGAAATCACCCTTCATCCTCCTATTGTAATCAATCTTGATGACGATGATGACGAGGAAATCACAAAAATAGATGAAGAAGTTCATAACACTCTAAACTCATTATTTTCATCTACCATGAGCTTACATGATAAATATTCTCAGCAAAGTGACAAAACAAGCACATTTCCTAGTTTAGCCCTTGTAATTACTCCTTTGGATGGACAACCAGGATCACAATATACAACACATGATTGGGAGGCAGATGACTTGTTAAATGGTTGAATTGAATTTTCCTTGCTCACATTTTTCCTTTTTCAATTTTCTTGTATGTGGGTATTATGTTCCTCCATTATGTGTGTTTGATATTCTCTCTTTGTACACTTCTATTCATGCCTCTATTCTTCTATATGTTGTACTTTTTCCTTTCTTTCTTTTGTTTTCCTTTTGAGGATGAAAATTTTTTTTGAGACCACAATGTAACTCCCATGTTGACCCAAAAAGGTCCTTTTCTTTTTTTATTTTGTTTTTTATTTTCCTTTTGGGGATGACATAAAGCATTGAGACACCCTATGTCTCTTCCATGTTGACCCAACTGGCCCCCTTTTCCTTTTTACTTTTTCTTTTTCAGTTGTGTTTTCCTTTTGGGGATGATGCAAGGAATTGAGACCCAAATGTCTACTTCATGTTGACCCAAAAGCTTTTCCCTTTTCTTTTTATTTTTATTTTCTTTTCACTTGTGGTTTCCTTTTGGTGATGATGCAAAGCATTGAGACCAAAATTTCTCTTCCATGTTGACTCAAAATGAACTTTTTTTTCCTTTTTTTTCACTCTCTTTGTGTCATTCTTCTAGTTCTATGCACTTTGAGGAATGATGAAATTTCCAAGCTCTTTCATACAAAACATTGGAGCAACAAACATATTGACCCCAAATCCATAGATCGCTTATGTGTTTGGTGTATTTCTTTCTAGGGGGGAACTCTTTTTTCTTTTGTTTTATTGTTCATTTAAATGAAGCAACCTAACTTAGAAACATATGACTTGGAATAGGGGCTTTCTAAGTTGGCTCTCATGTCTTGTTTTTCCTTTTTTCATCTTCTTTCCTTCACTACTTTAAAGTAATTGCTCTTAGAACTATGTTTAGAAATTCCTTTAAAGTGGAGGGCATACATTGGCATCATTTCATTTGCATTCTTATATTCTTAGTGTAGCCTTGTCACTTCATACGATGTGTTTGTCACTTTGTTGATGACATTGGGTGTGATGTCTTTCATAAGTGTGATCTATCTTAGCGTTATATTCCTCTTAGTGGCCTGATGCGATGCATTACATCCCCCAAGTTATGAATCATATATTCTTTGAGAGGTCATCTCTTGGAGACATTAGAAACAATGTTCCCTAAGTGATAAACCTTGCATGAACTTAACAAGACTCCTTTGAACATATTTTGTATTTTACATTTTACCTTTTACATTTTTTCCACCTTGCATAACACAACTTGCATACCTATGATACCATTCCATTTGTTCATGAGTTATAAGCATACGAAGCTTTGCTTGTCTCATGAAGCAAAAAATAACATTATCTTTGTGGCACCTTGTTAATATTATCAAGAGGTATAATTTTATCATGGTTGAGAGGAAAGCCCATTCTGATTCATGACTTACCCCACAGCCACCTATTTGTTTGTAAGTGCATTCCAACTAGAGTATGTACTTCACCTTTTTTGGGTTTTCTCATCTGACATACCACCATGAGTTCTATCACCCCACAGTGAGTATGCATTCTCTTTTTCAAATAATCATGCTAGATCAAATCCACAACAAGTTGGACAGACAATTGAAGCTTTCATTTCTTTCTTCATCATGCATGTCACTTTTGTTCTTATGTTTGGTTTACAATGATATCTTGATCTTGGGGGCTTGATCATCCCTCTTGATTATTGTTATTTCATCTTACCAATGTAAGTACATTAGGATCCCTCTTGATGTGCATGTCAAGCTACTTTAGCAACAGTTTGAAGAAAATTCATCCTCTCACTAAAGTGGCAGCTTAATGTGTCACCAAAAAATGTATAGTTGACATTTTTATGCTCACTTAAGTATTTCTAATGGGATTTGGATAGATTTTTTCTTGGGTGTAATGTTTTAATGTGGTTAAAACATTCACACTAGGGCTTAAACATTCAAATTTTGATGTCTTGTGAAGGTGTTGTAAAGTGTTGTAAAACATTTCTATACTTTTCTAGACTCCACTCATTATAATTCACCTAAAAATCACCTTTTCATCACTAATTAAGTCCTATTTTGAAGTGTTGTAAAGTCTTTTAACAAGTTGTCACTCTTTTCTAGGCTTAATTTCACTAATTCAACCCTTTCTCATGTCTAAATGACCCTTTATTACACTTTTCGGTCATTTTCAAGTGTGGTGTTAAGGATATTCTCATTGGAAAATTTTTAATTCTCTAAAATTCCAAAAACCCACTTAATTTTCTTAAGTGGGACTAAGTCACCAATAGGGGCGACTTAGTCCTTTTTGGCACAAAACTAAAAAAAAAAAATTTCTAGCAAGATTTTGTCTTCTAACCCTTGAGGTTGGCCTATGATGTGTTACGTTTAGGAAATTTTGATAAAATTAGGTATAAATAAGGGTTTTCACCTCATTTTACATCTCCTCCTACATTCTCCTAATTCACAAGCATTCAATCATTCATTAATTCACTCACAAGCATTCAAGCAAATCAAGTATTATTGAGTCAAGCTATTGGAGGTATTGATTGCACATCTTTAGATTTTGAGCATTATGTTGTGGTAAGTTTATGAAATTTTCACTTGCATGCTATCTATTTATCACTCTCTTTTCATATCATTTCACTGTTTAGGGTTTGATTACCAAAGTGGGATTTGACTAAGGCAAACCCCTATTCTCTAACCCTCAACCATTTTCCCCCTTTTACATGTGAATTTTGTATGTAGATTTTTTAAGAAATAGGTGTTGAAAAGTGATCAAAAAGTGTACAAGGTAAACCTCATCAAGATAACCCTAATTTGAGCTTGGATAAGACTTTCTACCTCATTTTTTGTAGAATCAAGTACAACCACATGTCATGAAAGAGAGTAAAAATTAGAGACTCCAGATTCTGTCTAGAATTCCCCAAGATTTGCATGAGGACTAAGTCACCACTAGTGAAAACTTAGTCCCTCTTCCAGGCTTGAAATTTGATTTTGACATTTTTGGATACCCATTTGGTAGATTCCTGTTTTGGCAAAGTTTCCCAAAACTAGGACTAAGTTACCCAGACTGGCCTAAGCGTCTCGATCAACATTTCAGTCAAATTTATAGAATTCTAAAATCTCCCACCATCAGAAATTTTATTCTAGGTGCACCTCTTCCTTTCTATTATGCCATTTCATCATTTAATTCCATTTCTTAGGCATTTCTACATATCACATTGTATTTTCCAACATTCTACATTTTCATAGTTTAGCATCATTGAATCATTTCATTTTCAAATTATTGCATTAGTACATCTTAATTAGACATAATTTCATCCCTCTTTACATTAATATTTGAGTGCTAAAAAATAGATCTTTGAACCCTATTCCTTCCTTTTTAGGTGAAATATCCTATAAGGGTAACTGTCCAATAGGGTTCCTAAAATCTTTGTTTACAATTTTGACTAAAACCCCTAAAAAATTAACAAAATTATTCAATTTTCTAACAACCCAACATTTACTTACCTCAAAAAGTTAGGGTGGGACTCATATGCCACCTTGGGCATATAAGTCCCCCTAGGTGGGGCCTATATGCCACAAGTGGCATATGAGTCTCGTGTGACCCCCATTTATGGTTTGAGTGGGAAATTAAGGTTTTCAATTGAAATTTTTGGTTGATGTCTCCATTTGAGATCTATTAAATGGTAAATTAGATGAAGCATCTATAAAAGGAAAGTTTCAAATCATTATTTTCATCTAGAGAAAGCTATTCAAGTTCTAAGCAGTCATTATCAACTTAAGCACTAAAGCATGCTCTCATAAGAGAATTCAAGAGAAAGTAGCAAGAAAAGATGAAGTCTTGGAGCATAATTATAGTTTTTTTTATAGCTCTTCAAGCTCACCTTCATTCAAGATCTAGCATTTTCAAGGATTTATGATGGTTGTCTATAGCAAATCATGATGGATTCTAGGTTGGGGAGATGCAACTAGCCATCAAGCCAAGCCTAATTACTTATTTCCTAAGTGATTCCATCCTCCATTATCACTCTGCTTTCATCCTAAAGGAAGGTACATACATCATCGTGACTTATTAGGGTGACTAGAGATTATAGACACTGAAAAATATCCCAAATGATATCATACACTCAAAATAGGTATACTAAAATAATTTCCTCTTTTAACCCATCCTATTTTCACTTAGTTAATTGAATTAGCCTAGCTAATTAATTAATTCCATAATTTTAATATATTAACCTAATTCATCAAATTAGGTTAAGTCACCCCCCTTTCATGCTAACATTTCATCCTATTAAATTAAATAAATCAATGTATTTAATTTAATTCCCTAACTGCTCTTGTTTAACTAAATAAACCTAAGTTATTTAATTACATGTCATTCCACCTTTCCCAATTTCATTAATTCATTTAATTTAATGAAAATCACTTTATTCACCCAAAATCCCCTAATTCTATGATTAAACCTTGTTTAATAAACTATTAATCTAGTTTTCCTCCAAAACAGGAATATTCCTTAACCCCCTTTTTGAACAATTAAAACTTTGTTTTAACTTGGAAAATATACCTTTTTCCTCACCCATGAGAATATTCCCAAGAATATTCTCTCTCCTTCAATCATTTGGAAAGGGATATTCTCACTTCGCTTCTTGAGCAAGCTAAACTTGTGACTTCTTGAGAAAGTTACCTTGTGACCTGTGTATGCAAGCCAAAAGTATGTTTTTTGGAACAAATGTGAACCCTTGATTAAATATCATCCTGCATTCTCACCCATTGATGAGAATCCATGATCCATGGTTCCTATTTCCTCCATCCTTAACCATTGATTGATCTTTTTGATCTCAACCCTTCATTTCTCATTTGCTCTCCTATAAATAGAACACTATTTGGAGACAAATGGATCCATCTTTCAATTGAAAACTTATGATGTTGAATTTACTCATATTCACACTCATAATTTACTCACATTTTGCATATTTTAGTTTATTTTTGGTTGCATATTAGTTTTAAGCTTCCATTAATGGCTTCCATGAATCCATATTAGCTTGTTTATAAATTAGAATTTGAATCTTTTAGATTAAATATCACTTAAATTAGCTTATATTTTGCATACTTAGGTCATTTTTAGCATAAAATCATGTTAATTTAGCTTGCATCATGTTCAATTTAGCATAAATCATGTTTGCATCCATTTATCACAATGGTTTCGTTGATTCTCTTCAATAGAATCAATTGAAACAAGCTCACTAATGATGAGATTGGGAAAGGGTCATCATTTCATATCAACACAACAACAATTCCAAAGCAAGGTAAGTTTCAAATGGGCTAGAATAGATATTTCAATGTTTTTATATTTAGAATACTTTATTTCAATAAATGTTTAGTTTATCTTTAATTTGAAGGATCTTGTTTGAAGATTGAGTATTGGTGGCTATGTTATGCTTCGATTCATCATGGATCAAGTGTTACTAGCCCATACTAGTATCCTCGGTCAATAGAGATCTCCCAAAGTAAGTCATCATCGTCATGCTTCATTCATGCATCTCATTCTAGCACATTGGAATAGGGTTGCATTACATTTCATATTTCCCAATCTTAGCTTAGCACATAAGATTAGGGCTTATATTCACATTTAATTTCAAAATCCATTGTTTCTATCAAGCTTCAATTACCACACTAGGGGTTTGATTGAGGCAAACCCCCCATAAGGAAATCAATACATCATTTTCCTTTGCAAGCCTTTTTAATATATTCAGATCTGGAAAAAAAGTTAGGAAGAAAGAGTAGAGATAGAAGAATAGATTCAAACCTGACTTTTTGAAAAAAGTAGAATGAGACTGATACACCACTTGTGGTGTATAAGTCTTAGTATAGCATAATTTTTGAGATTCAAAGGATTCAAAATTTTCATTGTCAAATTCTAGTTTTCCTTAGAAAGCCTAATCTAGGATTAAATTGCTTGGCCTGGCGTATGAGTTCTAGTGTGCCTTAAAATAAACATTTTCCAGATTTCAAATATTCATCCAAGCCTCTTCAAATTTCTAAGTGAACCTCTATAATTTCTTAGTCTTCCATTTTGATTTGAGATCATTTCTATCATTTATCTAAGTTTTGCATATCATTACATTTTATCATTAGGTCTTGCATGTTACTAGTCTTTCCAAGCTCTAGCCTGGTGGTGAATCCCCTTTATAGATTTAATCACACCTTAGGACACCTTATTGTGGATATCTTTCCCTCATTCTATCCTCAGATTAAGATCTGTAGGTTTTCTTCCTTTCATTTTGGTGAATGTGGAACATAATAAGGATTGGCACACAGAGTTGACATACACATTATGGGCTTATCATACTAGTATAAGAAAATCAACCAAGAATACTCCTTATAACCTTTTCTATGGTATCAAGGCAATAATTCCCTTGGAGTTACAGATTCCTTCATTAAGAATCTCCCTTCAAGGACATATTGATGACAATACTTATAAAGAAAAATGATTGCATTAGCTTGTAATACTTCATGAACAACACATTAAAAGTCTTAAGCATCTCCAAGATTATTCCAAAAAATTGCAATGTAGTTACAATGATCATGTCATCCCTTGTGTATTTACTAAAAGTGACTTGGTGTTATTTGAAAATCAACATAACATCAATGTCGCCATGGTTGAAAAAGGAAAATTTAGCTAGGCAATTGTTTAGAACCTTATATAATTAATGAATGTTATGGTTCTAGAGCATACATGTTAATAGAAATGGATGACACACCTCTTAAATAACCTATTAATTCCATGCATTTGCACCGACCGTACTATGTCTAATATTCTTGAATAGTGTGAATGATAAAGCAGTGGTGTTAGAGTTGGTAGATGACATTCTATAATCTCTTGCATTGCTTCATTTTTGACAAATAATAATTTGTGTCTTGAATACTAAAGTAATTATTTAAATTAATTTTAGGTGGTTACTTTAGGTTTCATACTAGATTCAAATTCATCTTGTATGTTGTGTTAGATTAGATCCTAATATGAATTTAATGTTCTTAATTAGATCTTAGGTGCATTTAATTTAACATCACATACTTAATCATAATGTTGCATATAAAAGAAACTAGAATTTTTTTAATTAGATCACATAAAACATCTTCGATCATGGAGAAATTTATTAGATAGTATTACAAAGATTATTTGATAAATCAAAATTTCATCTAACTTAAACACATAAGCATAAAGAAACAAACATAAATGATCATATATATATATATATATATATATATATATATATATATATATATATATATATATATATATATATATATATATATATATATATATATATATATATATATATATATATATATATATATATATATATATATCATGAACTTTAAAGTACATGTCATAAAATATACAATGCTAGTGTGGCTTGTGACTACCAAATCCGGGGACTTGGTGATGGTATCCATTAAGAAACAGTTTTTTGAGAGATGATAGTATGTGATTGTGACCTAATAAGAAAATATAATGCATATTGTAGGCCCTTTTCTCATCCAATAGATGTGGTCTCCCATTTGACGGACTTTAGGCCCTCTCACTCTATGTGGTCTCAATCTGCCTATAGCTTGGCAATCTCTTCCTAAAGTCTCTTGACCTCCACTAGATCTTGAGATGACTGAATTTCCTCATATGTAACCTTAGCTCAATCAGCATTCCTAGTAGTGCCCTCGTATGCTACTCTCAATCTAACATAAGGCTTGAACAGCTCTGGGTGCTACTCCATGATAGGTGGGGGAAGATAGTCTATGCTGATATCCTAATCTAATACTGAACAAGGTACTATCGATGTGGCTTCCTTCTTGTAGAGATCATGTAACTCTCTCACAAACCCTACAAGATAGAAATCATAAAGATAATTAGTGCACATCACGGTATATATATAAATCAAAAGCATAAATGTAAGCACAATCATGAAAGCATAAGTATAAGTACAAATAATGATTCATCACCTAGATGTATGGTCAGTTGTGTAAAAACAACCTCACCCTATGTAGGTGGTATGGAGGATGTGCTGGCCTCTCCATTCTTGTAAGTGCTAGTGTGTGCTGCAACTACTGACTATGATCTAGTAACACGGGTGGGAGTTGGATCTCTCTGCTCATGGGAAACTAGATTCTCATCTGCTACATCTTCACCCTCACTCATTAGCTAGCCCTCATCCTCATCCTCATCCTCCTCCTCTTCCTCCTCATTTTCCTCCTCCTCATGCTTCTCCTCATCCTCATAGTGTGTGTCTACCTCCTTGTCATATTCCTCCTCTACCTAATCTACAAATAGTTCTATCACCATGATCCATGTATGCTCACCTACCTCCTTCTCCTCATCCTTATGAAGCTAGTCATGGTGTGACCCACCACCCCTCAAATGCATCTATAGTACCAAGGTCATAAGTGTTGAAGACTAGGAACATATCGAGATCTAAGTCATCTAAGTCACTTAGTACAATTTCATCCACTATTAGTCGTCTTGTATCTCCTAGCCTTCGAGCACTACACACTCATCACTTGTAGAATGGTTGTGCTACTAGTGGTACCTGTATCTGCCCAAACTATCTCATGACATGATTGTAGTAGAATTTTCTTACTACATAATCATGCCTCCCAAGGAGAAACATGCCCCTTTGCATCCTTCTCAATTGTCAAATCTCATCTGGCCATTGAGGTATCAACTAGTAAAGTCTCCAAAGGACATCCTCCTGATCTAGCCAAACAAATCATACTCTCAAAAAGTGAAAGCCTCCATAATCCCTGGAACCTATGAAAATGGGGGAAATGATTGAATGATGTATTTGTGCCCACTTTCAAAGATGTTCCACTCAAGGATAACCCTATATATCTCAATGCAAAGGAGAAATAGATCTTGCAATAGGGCTACCCTAGGGTACAATTTCAGATTACAAGATGGGTTCACCACCAAGTTTAAACTTGGACAAGATAATGACATGCAAGATGAAATGAAAAACCTAGTTTGATGCAAAATTTAACTAAATGACTTGGAAATGCAAGAAGAATAAAATATAAAGCTAAAGAAAAAAATGTGTGCACCTAAAAAACTTGTTGGAGATGGAATGGAGCTCTAAAATCTTGAAAAACCTTTTTTTTGGCCTAGTGGAACTAGTGATTGTTTTAGTGGCTAATATTCACCAATTGGCAAATAGTTGAAATTTGGGAATCCAAAATTGGCTAATAGTTTGAGCTATAATGTGACTTGAATCCCAACATTTAAAAAAACTCTTATTATAGTCTTATTCAAATCGCCAAAGAATTTGTATTGTTAAAAAATTTAACTCAAAAATTCACCACAATATTGAATACATTATTAGATCAAATTCACCTAAATTTTATAAATTACAGTAGAAATATATATTATTTCACCAATAGTATATCATAAATATTAGTTTCTTTAGGACCATATTTTTTATCTTTAGTTTAAACTATTGATTTATAATATAATCTAATGGCTCTTGTTGTATTTCATGAGATAGCATGTACCCAAGATCTATAATGCTCATGGGGCCCATGATTTTGGGTGTCATGAGCATTATAGATTGTGGGTACATTTTACCTCATAGAGTACAACAAGGGTCATTAGATCAATTATCTAAAAGAAATTTTGAGCCCCATGAGAATTGAAAATTGTGAGTACATTCTACCTCACATACTAAAATAAGGGTCATTATATTATATTTTAAAATAATGGTGGAAAGTAAATATTATAATCTACCCCTTAAACCCATCGATAATTTCCACCCTGGGGCACCTACTTTTCTATGATAATTATTTTTACATTAGATGGATTCTAATCATAATTAATGTATTTTCCTATTATTTTTCAAGATTTGTCAAAATTTTCTACAAAATTTTAGTGATGTACAAAAATTGCCAATAAAATTAATATTATTTTTGAAAAAAAGGAAAGATTTTCCAATATAAACTAACACTTTTTTCTTTAAAAAATGAAAGATTCGCCAAGATTTTACATCTTTTTTTTTATGGGAGTTTCTTAAAGTTATCACTAAGTGGGACTCATTCACCATTCTGGGTGAATAAGTACCAAATTTGGGTCTCTACACAAAATCAAGTTTTGGTTAAATAGGTGTCCAAATCTGCAAAGATCTCTCAAAAATCCCTAAAGTGGGACTCATTAACCACTCTTGGAGAATCATTCTAGCTTGATTCTTTTTTGAAATTCAAAGTCCAGATTTTCTTTTCTCAATCTATTTCTTGAAGTGTCCAGATCTGAAACTTTGATTTTGGGGTTATAGACCTTTTAATGAAGATTTTGACCTTGTAACTAGGGAGTCAACTCCAACAATTTTGTAACCTAATCTTCAATGATCTTCAAGCATTCAAAGAAAATAGATCTGTAATCACACAAAGAAAGAGAAAATGTTGATTGTTAGGGAATGGGGGTTTATCTTGGTCAAACCCCATTTAGGAAATCAAACCAAATGATGAAACAATGAAACAAGGACATGAAACATGAACAATGATACCTAGAATGGTGCCTTGTGAATGATGTCTTGTAAATATGTAACTTAACACAAAATATGAAGGATGTAGATCTTGATCTTTGACTATAGGAATGGAACAATGCTTGACTATGAAACATCAATTCTACATCACAACACTAGCTCAATAACATGCTTGATGCTTGATATGCTTGATGCATACTCACTCTAAGGCAATAGAACTCTTGGTTGTTCGTTGGGTGACTGTATAAGTGTGAATTTACACCCCATGTGCAAATTCACTTTTTTCTTTTATCCACCTTAGAAAACCAAGTTTTGAGGCTTAATTCCACCTAGGCCCACTGCATGCATCACACTTGGTGCCTATTTTGAGTGTCAGTGGAGGAATTTTGTCAAGGATGCCTGTGCAGTGCGCAAAAATCTACACAACTTGCTTATGTTCCTGTCAGATTCCTATAGTTGAACCTATTGAGGGGTTACACTTCTCATTGGGAGGCAAGTTGTAATTCCCCCTTCAGATGACCAACCTGAATATGGCCATTTTTTTCCATCCTTCAAATTCATTCCTTGACCAAGCATTCCAAAGCCTCTAAGCATTCAAGAAACCATTCTCACACTCTTGAACTCACTCTCAACCTCTCAAGCAACATTGTTGCACCTCATTGCAGCCAAAGCAAAACTCCATCACTTCAGTAGAGAAATTTTTGGACCACACCATTGCAATAGAGGCTCGAGTACTCTCATTTTCTCCCCAAAGTAGCCTTGAGTACTCTTGGTGGAGGTGGTAACCTTCCCTCTCCTCTCCTCTATCACTTGGTTGAGTTAGCACTTTACTATTTTGTAGTTCTTTTTTTCTCTTCATTATAGTATTCTCTTTATCTCATTTTGTTGGCTATTTGTGGAGGTGGAAACACCTACATGGGGGTCTGGCTAAGGCAGGCCCCTATACAGCCACCCAAAATTCTCCTCTCTTTCTATGTATAGGAGTACATTATTTCGAGAAGCTAGCTGGTGAATAGACTCTTCTACAAAATCATCTTCGTCACCTTGGCTTTGGTATATTTACTTTATCACCTTCTCTTGTACTTTTCATATTTCATGGTATTGTTTTGCTCTTTTAGAAGTTACTAGCTAGGCTACTAGCTTTTTTTTTTATAAGTTCACATTGTACTTTCGATCCTCTAGCTATACAGACACCAGAGCACCTGTGAGATTTCATGTGTTGCACTGCCATCCTAGAACTATTCTTTTGTCCTCAGACAAAGAGCTTTCTAGGATACTATGTTGAGCTCAAAAACTAGCTCACCTAGCCCTGTCTTATAATTCAGGTTTGTAGAGTGACTAAGAGGACTCATGGTCCTCGTTGCTCTTGCCTTGCATTTTCTAACACTTCACTTAGTTGAGGTAAGTTTTGGAAGCCTCTCGTGTCTTTTCCTTCCGTGATCTAGGGTCTTGCACATGGTGGTCCCCCTCTCTTACATTTTTGGTGAACTCGATGTGAAAAAGTTCATTCATCCATTGGTGTTGAGACCTCTCTTGTATCCCATGACTGTTGTATTCCTGAGTGTTGTGAAGGTTTATTAACATCACAACCTAGTCTAAAACTTCCAAGTATATTGTTATGAGAAGTATACGACACCTCTCGATGGAAAGGATGAAGGTCTCGATTGGTCTCTCTATAGGTCTTTTCTATGGTCCCACCATTAGTTTGGCTATGAATGAGCAGTTGTCAAGGAACGAAATGGGATTTGCTGATGAAACCAACCACATTACCACTCCCCTTGTGTCTCCTATGCCATGATTGATGGATGAGTATGAGACCGTTCAAATCTTTGCAAAATACATTGCCTCCCTCACTAAGGGACTGGGAAACCTAGAAAATTAGTTGGAAAGAAATCTAAAGATGGCTAGAGCCACTCTTGTCATCAGTAAGTTAAAGCATATGATGAGTGAAGATCGAGCAGGAATAGAACTTTTGACTAGCCTCCTTGGTTTTGTTGAAGTGTGTGCTCCTTTGAAAAATCCTAGCTTTTCAAAATGAGTCACTTTCGAAGAGTGTGAAGGAAAATTAGGAGTATCAATGCCTCCCACATTTTTCTACATGGCTGATGCAGTCCCTTCTATTAGTATCCCTTCTATTTCTGAATAGCCTAAAACTATCAAAGTTAACAAGGTTTCCTTGGGCTTCAACTTCACCCCTTATATCACCTCTAGTGGTGGAGGCTTCGATAGTGGTGGAGGATTCAGTAGCGGAGGAAATGCTAGTGGAGGTGGCTCTAGTGGAGGTCATGGTGATGGTTCCAACAAAGACTTTGGTAGTGGTTCTGGCAGAAGTCACATTGGTGGCAAAGGTAACCTTAGTGGTGGTTTTGAAGGAGGTCCCTTTGGCCCTCTATCTTCTAATGAACCTATTTTGAACACTCTTTTTTAGAATATGGGTAAGATGTAGAGCCAGCAGGCGAGTCTTTTCCAAGCCTCTACCCAACCAATCTTCATGCCTTTCTTCTGACATATCTCATTCTCATTTTTTATCTTAAACACTACCTTCCCTCAAGTAATGGAGATACCTAAATTTGAAAAGTATGGTGGTAAGGGAGATCTGTAGACACATGTGTCTACCTTCAATGCCCTATGCACAAAATTCTTCCATCATGATGCATTGATGGCTAAACTGCTTCCCCAATCTCTCAAGGACACGATGCTAGAGTGGTATTGTTCCTTGCCTAAAAACTCTATTTTCTCATTTGATCAACTCATAAACCAATTAATTAGATAGTTTCAACAAACATCAGGCTGAAGATGACATTTTTGAATCTTGTCTGGTTTAAACAAGAGGATAATGAAAAAATAATTGATTTCATAGCTTGTTACCAAGCACTCCTTTCACAAATCTCATATCAGCTACCCAATTCTAACATGCAAAAGGTATTTATAGGGAACTTACAAAGGCCTTGGCAAGAGAACTTTTCCCTTATCAAATACCCTTGCTTCGCTAACTTGTGTGCAACCTTACGAGAGTACCAACAAATGGTTGCTCAGTTCAGGGGATCCTCCTCATGCTCCCATTCTAAGGGAAATTCTGCTATATCAGTCTTTAGGAAAGGTAAGGCAATTGCAAATGTAGTAGCCACTGCTGATGAAAACAGCCTCAAATGTAACTAGAAGTTCACAAATTTATCAAAATCTTATACTTCCATCTTACAAAAGTTGTTGAAGGATAAGATTGTAACTTTACCAACTCCTAAGATTGTTAAAGAACCCTACCCTAATTGGTATTATGGGAGACTTATTATCAGTACCATCATGTTAATGGACATGATACCGAACACTGCATGTGGCTACATCATGAGATACAAGACAACATCGAGGATGGTACCATTTGTCTCTGTGGGAATAAACAAAACATTAACAAATTAGTAGCGAAAGCTAATAGTGAACTATAGATATACATGGACCAATTTCCATCGCACCCTACTAACATGATTATCGATCACATTGATTCCATTACCCAACCCGAGGGATATGTCAATATGGTCATGGTAACTTCCACTATTCCACCTACACCCATTTTTCTGAACACTATATTCACATCACAAGATTTACCCTTAAACAAAAAACCCTCATCTCTCTACATTCTTGATCATGTTAATGGTAATATTATGACATGAGTCTTGATAGAACCCATGAGCTGTGTGAATGTTATCACTAAGGAAACATTAATATTAAATTCATTACAAAATAAAAAGTATGAAGAAACAAAATCTACCATTCGTACAAATGATGGTATGTTTCTCAAACCTTATGGCTTGATAAATTTGTCTATCCTGGTGGGTCCTAGGGTTGTTGACATAGTTTTTTATTTCATCCCAAAGTCAGATCTATTCAGGTTGAAGTTAGGTATACCCTAGCTCACCTCCATCAATGGAATCACCTTCGTTATTCACAAATGTTTAAAGTCATCTCGTGAAGGTGTCATGCATGTAGTGTATGACACTAGATACCAACCCTTGGTGTCCCATGGTGGATATCTGCTGGATCACTTTTGGCCCTCCTTGGTTGGTCCACTTCCTCCAAGAACAAACCTGCTCTACAAAAATTATGTAAAGTATAAAACTAGGGGAAAAGGGGAGTTGAAGCTGACCCTTCCCAAGATAGAAAAATTGATCGCTTCCTAAGAGGAGAAGGAGAAGCCCGCACTGACTACTCTCCCTTCCCAGTAAAGGAAGGAGAAGTCCAAGAGAACTCCCTCTCCTTCCCATAAAGGTAAAGAGAAGGCTACCTCCTCCTAGTCTTCCTCTTCTTCTCATCCTTCTTGGGAAGAGTATTGGATGAGCTAGCTCGGTGGCTACCCACTAAGTCTGATGATTCCTCCTTAGTGTAGGCCTAAGCTTAGGATCGTGGACCTCCCTAATCAATATCCTGGATAATGGTATTATTTATATGGTAGAAAGAAATTTTCTTCGAGAGAATTCAATCCACAACCTCCTATCACTCCTGCTCTAAAGAGAATGAAGGGAAAGAGGCCTATTACTAAGGCTCTCGATTTGACTCCCCCTGTCACTCCTCAACTTGTCCCTCCACCAAAAATGATAGTAGTGGACATTCCTATGGTTGAGTAGGAACCTTTTTTTCCTTTGTAAACTCTGGTCACTAACTCCAAGAGTCATAGAAACTCCCTTGTGCATGAGCGCAAGCGCCGGTGAAAGGATCTCTTGGCTGAGCAAGCCACCTCGCAAAGGAAGGAGGAAGAAACAATCACCCCTACTTCAGGGCCCCTTGCAGCATGTTCTTCTAGCTCCCTTCCTTCTGCTTCCCTTTAGTCTAGCTCTATATTGCTCCTAGCTTTCATTGCGAGTATAAATATGCCTAACCCTAAACAGCTAAAGGTGTTCATTTCTCCTTTGGTGGAGCTACCTTTTTTTGATGTCTATTATAAATATCTAGTCTTTCTTGAAGCTGATGGATATGATTAGTACTTTGGTTGTATCCACTGTGGTTCTTTCCTCCTCTTCCTCCACACCTCTAGCTTCGTCTATGGGGAGTTCATCTCCTCTAGTGAAACAAGAGATGGAGCATTGTCCTTTTGGTAATGAAGGACATAAGAGGAGTCCACCTTCCTTGCAAGGTGGTCCCACATTGACTTGTTCTATCTTGGTGATGGAACTAGTCGTAGCCTCCCCTGAGTTTGTCACCACTCCAAAATCATTTGGAAAGCCTAGTAGTGAACCTCAAGTGTAACCTATCCCATTTGATGAAGTTAGGCATGATGCCCCTATTGGGTGCATGTTTAATTATGTGGATGAAACATTGGCCTTGTCAGTGATCTTCACAAAATTGTTGACCTTAGCTCCACAAGAGCTCAATGAAGAAGACCTTACAAGGGCATGTTCCTTGTCCCTTATTGTGGGAGGGTCAAACACTCCTCCTCTTAACATCCCTCCATTGTAGGCTCATTTTCCTTCCCCTTATGAATATTTAGATTGGGAAGTGGATGACCTCTTTGTTGATCATTGTTAGGAGGAGGCCCCTTTCTTGATCTTGTGTGTGTCTTTTATGATGTGTTCCCCCATTCCCATGCAATGTGTGCTTGTATGACCCTTGTCACCCCTATTAGTACTTGGATATAGGCATGGTTTTTGTATCATAAATCTTCTTCTATTTGTATCATCATTCTTCCATGTTTTTTCTTGATTTTTGATAAATTGGGGATGATGAAAAGCGTTGGGAGCCTTTTAGCTTCCCTTCCATGTTGAACCAATTTTTTATTTTTACTTTGTTTCTTGTGCATTCTTCCTAATTTGGTTGGGGATTGATGATATTTTTCCTTCACCATGATTACCTATTATTTATTTGAGCTCAAATAGATCCAACTCCACTAAACCAAATTCCCCATGTGCCCTTTAGTTATGTTTTCGAGCTTTTTTTCTTTATCTTTTTCTCTTATTTTCTTTAGTTGTCCCTCTCATGTGAGACAACACCTCTTTAACATTTTAATTTTTAGAAAATTCATTCATTTCCAATAAATATTTTCTTGAAAGTCTTCGCAAACTTTTCTTGAGAATCACATTCTCAACTTTGGAACCCTAACAGAATGTGTTTTCTTCACCATGGGTTCATAAAGAAAGGACTTGGAAACCTTCCTCCAAAGAAGGAATAGCTTTAACCTTCCCCTCACATGGGGGCATATCCTTCCTTTTGAATTCCTTAATGAAATGAACATCTTTTGAAAGGATTCCTTGATGATGGATCACTCTAAGAAAGAACATCTATTTTCAAACTGCATGCCTCTTGAGTGGAACCCCTTTTTCTTCATGGAAGGTTCCCAAGGGATACCCTTTGAAATTCTTTATCTCAAATTGATTCTTTCACATCTAGCTTTGGGGGTAGCCTGACTAGACTTGTTTCATATCTTCACATAGAGCTTGGGGGCAGCCTAACTAGACCTTACCATTCAAAATGTCCCTTATGTGGACCCCCTCTTCTTTTAAAGGGTTCCTGAGGGACCCATTTGAAATACTTATGAATCATCGACAGTCTACACAACTTTCCACTTACATGCCTACTTGGCCACTTCTATACTTTGCGGAGTTTGCTTCCTTTAGGTTTCCTCCATGCTAGATTTTTTAGGGGATACGCTCCTTGCAGGTCTACGGGCCTATAAGGTGCTTAGTAAATGGCTCTTCCTTCATGTGAGAGACCTTAGGGGTTTCTTCCTTGTAGGTCCACAGGCTTGTAAGAGTCTTGGTTTTTCCAACTTCATAGTTCCAAGTAGCTATGGGGCCCTTTTCTCTCTTACACTTTCTAGTTCACCAGATTGTGGTTTGCTTCCTTGACAGTTCAGGTATACATTTCTAAACTTTACCTTTTTCTTGATCTACTTTATTGAGCACTCATTAGTATTTGTGCTCACTAAAGTGGGGGAAAAATGTATAAGGGTGAATTTGCACCTTATGTGCAAATCCCCTTTTTTCCTTTATCCACCTTAGAAATCCAAGTTCAAAGGCTTAATTCCACCTAAGCCCGCTACTTGCATCACACTTGGTGCCTAGTTTGAGCATCGGTGGAAGATTTTCTATCAAGGACGCTTGTGTGGTGTGCTTATGTCCTTGGAAAATTCCTATGTCTAAACCTATAGAGGCATTACACTTCTCATTGGGATTCAAGTTTTAATTCCCCCTTTAGCTAACTAACCCGAATATGGCCTTTTCCTCCATCCTTCCTTCAAATTCATTTCTTGAACAAGTATTCAAGCAACCATTCTCATACTCTTGCACTCAATCTCAAGCTCTCAAGCAACATTCTTGCACCTCATTGTAGCCAAAGAAACACTCCATCACTTCGATGGAGCAAGTTTGGGACCGCACCATTACAACAGAGGCTCAAGTACTCTCATTTTCTCCCCCAAGCAGCTTTGAGTGCTATTGGTGGAGGTTGTAAGCTTCCCTCTCCTCTCCTCTACCATTTAGTTGAGTTAGCACTTTACTATTTTGTAGTGCTTTTTTTCTCTTCATTATAGTATTCTCTTTATCTCATTCTCTTGGTTGCCCATGGAGGTGGAAACACCTAAATAGGGGTATAATTGAGGCAGGCCCCTATACAACAACCCAACATTTTCCTCTATTTGTGTGTGTAGGAATACATGCTTTTGAGGAGCTAGCTGGAAAATAAACTCTTCTATGAAATCATCTTCATCACCTTAGCTCTGGTATATTTACTTTGTCACCTTTGCTTGTACTTTTCATATTTCATGGTATTTTTTTACTCTTTTAGAAGTTGCTAGCTTTTGTTCTAATAAGTTTGCATTGTACTTTTAGTCATCTGACCATATGGATGCTAGCACACTTGTGAGACATCGGTGCATTGTGCTATCATCCTAGAACTGTGCTTTCGTCCTCGAATAGAGAGCTTTCTGAGATATTGTGTTGATTTTGAAAACTAGCTCGCATAGCCTTGTCTTACAATTCGGGTCTATAGAGCGACTAAGAGGCCTCACGGTCCTCATTGCTCTTGCCTTGCATTTCCTAACACTACACTTAGCTGAGGTAAGTTAGGGCAGCCTCTTGCATCTTGGCCCTCCCTGACTTGGGGTCTTGCACATGGTGGTCCCCCTCTCTTACAATGAGTAATCGAAGAGGGTGAAACACATGTACACTCATGGTTGGTATATGCTCACACACACACAAGTGGCTATGGGGAAAGTCATACCTCTATTGGTATTTCCACTCAAATCATACCAAAGTTATACCTCCTAATAACTTTGATAAGGCACCACAAAAAAATGAACTTTGATCTTCATGAGGAAAGAAAAAAATTGTATGATTGGGGCTCATGAACAAATAAGATGGCTCCATACGCATGCAAGTTGTGTTATGCAAGGTGGCCATATAACAAATATTGTAAATGTGAAATAGTATAAGATATGTTCAAAGGGATTTTTCTTGATTCATGCAAGGTCTCTTCTTGGGGAACATTGTGCCTAATGTATCCAAGAGAGGACAAGTCAAAGAAATATCACACTCTCGAAGGAAATCAAGCCTAATGACACCATCGAGAAAAGGATGTGTCGTAAGAAGAAAGGAAATTGCACAATGAAACATGAGTGTTGATGTATGCCCCCACTTTAAAGCAGTTGCTAAGGCCATTGCTATTTGAAATTGCTTTAAAGTAGAACAAATGGGAGCTTATTTAGAAATCCCTATTCCAAGTCATATGTTTCCAAATCAAATGCCATCATGAATAGGTATGCCACATCTGAGCCAACTTAAGGCATGTCATCCACGTCCCAAGCTTGATATTATATGTACATGAAATGTGATCAACTAACCAAAAGATACAATGAAAAGTGACATACAAGGACAAGGCTACCTAACCCCTTTCCCCCACTTAGTGTAGGACAAGGGTGAGCCAATTACTAAGGATGATAGTAAGTATCAGTTAGAGGAATTAGGTCTTTCAACACAAGGAAGAGCATTGTGATCCTTAAGATGTTTAATTTTTCTACTTAAAGCCTTACATTCATTAGTAGAATGACCATGACTTCTATGATATGCACAAAATGAAGTACTATACTAAAATTTATTTTGGCTTTTTGGAGGGACAAATATCAAGTAATCCTAGAGGAGTCTCAGAAAGATATTATCTTGAATAATAGTAGCATGTTTTCCTTTAGTTGTGCAAGATGTCATCCACACACTAAATGATAAGGCTTTAGATGAAAATGGAGATAAGGGTGGTAAATGTAGATCTTTCTTGAAAATTATGATATGTCAATTTGCTTCATGTGTTAATTGTATCCATGTGTAGGAGGGAGGTTGTATCTGATACCATAACCATCTTCCAAGTTAGATGAAGGGGTTTTATATTTCTAAGAATGATCAGTTTCTTCATGAGAACACGAATCCTTTTTAAAGTTATGCATTGTCCCCTCATGAGGGATGGGAGTTAGATAGCCCCTATCACCACCATAGGGTAATTTTATATAACTAAGTTGAGAGAATGAAATAGAAGGTTGTTTTTGCTTATATTGTGAGATTTTTTCCTCTCCTATAAAGGAAGGGGTAAAACCCGAATCATCAGTAGATCTTGTATCTGAAAAATAATCATTTTTATATGACTCTTTAGACTTTGAGGGTGAGATTTTGGAATCTTTGTTGAAACAAAGCATAAAATATAATGACCCCCCGTTATCACTAAGGATTCTTTTTGTAGGTGAAGGATTAGCATAAACTTATATAGGTTCAATTTTTATCTTGGAAGGAAAGTATTAGGGGATTTGGAAGTGTTGTGATCATGTGATTCATAAATTCATTCATCTACTTCAACCGTGTATATCTTTTTATTTTACTCAAATTCCATTGTACGGTCGAGACTAGATCATAATCCTTTCATAGTGTGGATGCATGTCCTCCCTAGGAGAAGATGGTATGAAAGGGGTCCTAGCATGATATGGGTAGGGATAGGAAACACTACAGGTCTGACCTCAATAGGTAATGTGATCATCCCTATTGGTTGCCTATTAACATTGTCAAAGTCATGAATATGAACATCATTAAGTTGAATAAGCCTTTTTTCCATGCCATTTTTTTCTTGGAGATCAAGTCTACAAACATTAATTTCTTCTCCATTGTTGATGAGAGTGCACCTAATTGTATTTTCATTAATGATCACCTTTATCATCAAGGCTTCATTTTTTTTTTAATTTCTCAAATGAGGGTAATTCATGTTCAGGGAATTTGATTTCTAACTGTGTGACTTGTGTGGGATGAAAGGGGGATGTTACATTATTCACTTTCATAGAAGCTTGGATCTCCTCCTACTTTATTTGTAATATTTCTTGAAATAGGAACTTGTATGTAGGTGATAGTTGAATGAGTTGCCATACAGATATGTTAGCAAGAGTTTTTTTAAGATATTCAACTATATTATGAAAAGGTGAATAAGTAGCACTAGGAAAAATATGTTGAGGTAATGGTGATGTTGCAGGAGTGATTTGTGGTCCCCTACATGTTTGAGAAACTGTGTTATATCTTGGTTGCTACCAAATATTGTTAGATTGCATCCTAGATTTCAAGAAATCTCTTATTTTCTTATGTGATTCACTAATGGGAGGTGACTTAGGAAGCTCACTAATTAAAGTAGATCCAATTTTTGTCACCATAACCTCAACAAGATTGTGCTTATTTACATGATCTCTTAGTGAAGAGGAGTCTAATGTGACTTCATCATCTTCCTCTAAGGAAGACTCATTACATGTGTCCATATTCAGATTTTCTTACACCATGATATCCTCCCTAAGAGGAGATATTTTAGGAGAAATAAAAACTAAATTTTCATGACATTCGAAGGTTTGTTCTTCTAAAATGAATTCATCACAAGTAGGGGAATGATTGATGGTTGGATTGTCTTGTTTGTCAATGATGTTATTTTCTTGTTCCGTAGGATTCTCATGACTTTCATTAGTTGTGTTATCTAACATCAAAGTATCATCATCACCACTAGGGGAAATACTAAGAGAAGAACAAGTGTGCTTGTCAAGATTGTCCAAATTTTCACTCCTTTGTCCCATAATGTCTTCCCAAATAGGATGGGTGGGGAAAGGAAAATAAATATGATTGTCATTGATCTTAAAGGTTTGCAAGTATCTAACACCAACATATCATCATCATTATCCCAAGAGGAGAAGATGTTGGGAGATGAATGTGGTTAGGTTTCAATGGTCTCTTTTTTTTCTTATGTTATCATCATTATTACATATCAATATGTCCTCTTGTTTAGTAATGTATTGCCTAATAGGAGAGGTGAGAGGAGAGAAACAACTTGGGTTCTCAAAACTCTCATCAATTAGTTCTTCTAATGCTACAATATCTTTGTCACCAGTAGGAGAGATATTAGGAGAAGCAAAAATGTGATTGCTATGATTACCTAAGGTTTCTTTTACTAGACTAACCTCACTCTTAGAAGGGATACTAGGAGAGGAATCAATGATGAACAAAAAGACAGGGGAAAGGACATCATGTTCATATGCACTTAACAAATATTTCTTGCAACATTTAACAAGATTTGAAAATAGAACATGAAGTATGATAATTATAGCCTTTTGTAATGAAAACATGATGTGATTATTGTTCTACAAGCTTGAAATTCAACAATGATAGAGTAATCATGCAAAAGAGTAATTTAATTTTTCAGATTTTGAATATAAGAATTGACTGATTATGCTATGTGGCAATGTGGAAATGCAAATTTGAAATTAATAAATGCATGAAATGGACCAAATTAAGCCAGATTTAATGAAATGCATGTAATAGAAACTCTACCAACTAAAACAAATAGTTAATGACAACAAACATAAGTGTAAAAAAAAGATTTTTAATGTTGTAAAAGGTTGTTTGAGATCTATTTTAGAACTAATTCACCCAAGGTGGTGAACAAGGATAACTTTAAGAAATCCCCCCTCGGAGAAGGTGTAAAATCCTGGTGAATCTTTCCTTTTTAAAAAAAAAATAAAATTAATTTTCCCAGTAAATCTATGCACATTATTAAAAAAAGTTGTTAAATCTTAGTGAATCTTAATGAATAATTGGTAAAAATAATAATCATAGTCATGAATCCTAGTAAATAATCACTAAAAATATTAATTGCAATGGTGAATCTTCCCTTTAAAAATTTGCATAGTTGGTCAATGCAGTTCCCCCATTTCTTTTTTTTTTGTAATATTAAAGTAAGACTAAATGAAAAGTTAAATTGTCACCATTGATTATATTTTTAATCGGATGGCTATAGGTTGATTACGTGACCTAATATGCACATTCCTTTTAAAAGGCTTATTGAGGCCTAAATCTTTTTTTGGTCCATACGATTAGATTTAATTTTGTGGCCTAAAACAAATTTTGGGCCTCAACAAGCCTTTTGAAAGGAACGTGTATTAGGTTGCAGAATAAACTTACAACCATCTACTTAAAATGATAATTGATGATTCAATAGAAATAAATAAAAGCTCTATTCAAGGCTAAAATATCCCTAAAATTAAATGGTAATTTATTATTGTGGCGATATTGTCCAAAAATTAATGGTAGTAATATAATATTATTGCAAAATATAATTAATATTTGTAATTATAGTATAAACTACTAGAGAATCAGTTCCAATGATGCATCATTTAAAAAATAATGCATAGGATAATTAATTGAGATAAAATTACTTTTTTGTAAAAACCTAGTGATTCAACATCCTTTTTAGCTTGTACTATTTTCCATTTTTGGAGGTCTCGATTTCAATTATTTTCCAATTGGAAAAGATTCACCAATAAAGTTTTCCCTAGTGGTGAATAAGTACTAGTAAGGATTTTTTCAATTAATTTTTATGATTTTTATGTTGCATGACTTGTAACCTAAGCTCAAATGCAATTTTTAGATTATTTGAGATGATTTGAGATGAAAAAATGCAACCTATATATGCACTTTCACTAATGGAAATTTTTGAAACCATAAAATGCCAATTAACTAATGCAAACACTAATGTAAATTCAATGAAAGCTAGATCTAGGATGATGATGGACTCCAAATCAGAAAAAAAAGGTATTCCTAATGTAGGTTCACCAAAATGGAACCTATGAAATGGGGGAAATGATTAAATGATGTATTTTCACCTACTTTCAAAAATGTTCCACTCAAGGATAATCATACAGATCTCAATGCAAAGGAGAAAGATCTATCTTGCAATAGGGCTGTCCTAGGGTATGATTTTAGATTAAAAGAGGGGTTCACCACCAAGTTTAAACTTGGAAAAGATAATGACATGCAAGATGAAATGTGAAACCTAGTTTGATGCAAAATTCAACTAAATGACTTGAAAATGCAAGAAGAATAAGGCGAAAAGCTACATAATAGAATGTAATCACTTGGAAACTTGTTGGAGATAGAATGGGGCTCTAAAATCCTTAAAAACCTAATTTATTTTCCTAGTGGGACTCATTTTCCATTCTAGGAGAATTAATCCCAAATCTAGGTCTCTACACAGGATCAAGTTTCAACCAAATGGGTATCCAAATCTGCAAAGATTTATGAAAAAAATCTTACAATGGGATAGATTCTCCACTCTTGCTGAATGAGTCCAACTTGGATTTTCTGGAAATTCAAAGTCTAGATCTTCTCTTCTTATTCTGCTCAATCTATTTCTCCAAGTGTCCAGATCCAAGACTGATTTTGGGACTGTAGATGACCTTTTAGTGAAGATTTTGACATTGTAAATGGGGAGAAAACTCCAACAAGTTTTTAACCTAATCTACAATGATATTAAAGTCTTTCAAGCACCTAGATCTGCAATCACACAAAGAAAGAGAGGGA
The DNA here is from genome assembly GCA_007258455.2 of Sequoia sempervirens. Taxonomy (NCBI): domain Eukaryota; kingdom Viridiplantae; phylum Streptophyta; class Pinopsida; order Cupressales; family Cupressaceae; genus Sequoia; species Sequoia sempervirens. The sequence continues at coordinate 68,345,291 of VDFB02000017.1, forward strand.
AAATGTTGATTATTAGGTAATGGGGGTTTGCCTTGGTCAAATCCCATTTAGGTAATCAAACCAAATGATGAAACAATGAAACAAGGGCATGAAACATAAGATATGAAGCATGAACAATGATACCTAGAATGGTACCTTATGAATGACGTCTTGTAAATCTACAACTTAACATGAAATGGCCATGAAGCATGTAGATCTAGATCTTTGACAATAGGAATGGAACAATGCTTGACTATGGATATTCAATGCTACATCACAACACTAGCTCAATAACATGCCTGATAATTGATATGTATGATGATGGATCTTTAATTTCTACAACAATTGATGAAGAAATTTTCCCTTAAATGCTCTAGAAATGATCTTCTGAAGTCTTTAAATGCTTAACCTTTGAGTGCTTGACTTGATAATATGAATGCATGATGAAATAATGATTTGAGAGCTTGTTTATATGGGAAATGCACTCATATGACCATTAATTTGATCCCCAAGGCTAACATGGGATAAATTTGAATGAAACCCCTACTTTTCCCTCTCAAAGCCTTAAAAATAGGCCAAATGGGACTCATTTTCCCAAGGTGGTGAATGGGTCCCACAGGGGCTATTTTTCATGCTAAAGTGTTGGGGAGTGAAGAATTTAAGTTTATATGTTGCTCTTGTCAGGTTTTTGATTGAAATATGCATTGGGATGCACAATATGGGGTCGTATATACAAAATGGCCCAAAATACAATGTGAATGTGTTAATAAACACTTTACAACACTAAATTAAGGAAAATTTGGCTCTATTTAGATTAGAAGGGCCCTAAATCCCATGTGAATGTGTAGAAAACATTACAACATTAGATTAGGTCCACTAGATCTACAAGCCTCCCAAATTTAATGTGAAGATATAAGTAAAGACATTTTACAAATTAAAATTAGGGAAAAGTTAAGTTAATTTAGTTTGAGAAAGGCCCAAGACCTAGTGTGGATGTGTAAAACACATCACAACACTAGATTAAGAAAATATCAAGTCTAGTTTATAATTAATTATTCCCAAATCAAGCAAGGAAATGACATACTTTTCAGTGACTACACTACCATGCTCGTCTTAATGGATAGCTAAAAGAGCATGGATATCCTAGGGCAGATATAGATGAAAATCCTATCAGCCTGGTGCATGTGATATGCTCGAGGCACCAAACCTGTGATAGCATATAGTGTACCATGCTCTCAACCTCATGATGATAAATTCATCAAAGATCATAGTATTGATTTATAATTATGTTGTGACCCCATGCATAGATAGTTTTCCAATGTTCCATCTCCCATATCATATGAACTAGGCCTCCATCTAGGTGTGCTCTTTGACCATTTGGGACTAGTACAAGTGATACAGTGAATACCATGATATGTCTGAAAAGTGGTGATTATGTGTAGAGTAGCCACTATAGCTTAATATGTGGCCTCATGATCTCATCTTGGACTGGTCCTCCAAGGAAATACCCTAAATCTTCTTGCATCTACTTGTATGTACAATCCTCTATGAATTGGACTCTCTCGCCTCAGATGAGAACCTGAAGAATGTGATGCACATCCTCCAAGGTAATCATCATCTCATCAGTGGGTAACTAGAAGGTCCAAGTATCTACGTCCCACCTCTTTGTTAATACCATAAGCATGGAATCATGGCATCTCATCAATGGCATGAGGTACACCCAATATATACTAGTCGTTTGTAGAATCTATGTCTCTACCACCAATAGTGTTGTGACAAGGTCTCATAAGTAGCATAATAGTCTTCCACCGAGATGTTGAAGTGATTGTTGAGGAATCTAACAAAAAAGAAAAATTATCACCTATAAGCATTATAAAATATTAAATCTATACATCAATAGTCAAAAAGTGTGGTAAAGTGCTCTAAGGTTTTTTCCTAAGGGTCCTAGACACTTTGTTCCATATTTGGAACACTTTGTGAAAAAAAGTGGGACACTTTGTGAAAAAAAGTGGGACACTTTGTGAAAAAAGGGGACATTGCAAGAAAAAGGGACACTTTGTAAATTTTTATTCTAAGGTCCTAAATCTATCTTTAAATTTGTAAAAACATAAAATAAATGTGTAAAAACAAAGCTAAAGTACAGAAGAATTCACTCACAGGATGTTGCAGATCATCTCGTGCCACCTCCTCGTGTAGGTTGTCCAGTCTTGAGGGTGCATATGATTGTATTCTCATAATTCTCTCTCACTCTCCACTGAAATCAAACTATAAGGAGGTAAAAGATAAAATTATAATAAATTATTTCACTTTTACTCTTATATATGTTTAAATTAGGTCATTTTCATATTAGGGCTACAAGTGCTTTTCTTTTTCTTTTTAAAACTCACATACTGTGGGCTAGAGAAATCCATTTTTGATGTTGTTTGTTGCATTGGATTTGTCATTCCACTCCCTCTCTCATCAAATATCTATCATTATGTGGTATGGAACTTGGAAATAGCCTATAATATGACTTATGCATTCAATGTAGTTAGACTGCTACCTTGATTCCACCTCTAGAAAGCAAATGGAATCAAGGGGGGGCATACATCTACCCTTGAATTTGATTTCATGAAGAAGTTAGATAAGAGGATATTTTGGACAACTAACAAATTGGTTTTGTGGGATGCGGGTCCTAACATTATGGTTTTGCAGATAGCTAAAGTGGGGGCTTCATTCTCCCATGATCACAAATGGATCAATATGAGTATCCTTTTATGAAATGAAGTTTACTGTTTGAATTCCTTTAGCTTGCATATGCACATAGAGTCATATGGGTGCTAAAGTGGGGGCTAAATATAGTGTAGAAAATTGTACACTCTTGGAGATGGTATAATTTCAAACTTAATTTGGACCTATTTTAGTATAGCCTTACATTTATGATCCTTCAAATCATCATTAATAGGCCCCTAAGCCCCTTTATTTGAGATCTCAAGGCTTATTTCAATTAAAATCCTAACAAAATCAATCAAATCATTCAATTTTCTAACAACCTGGCATTTACTCACCTTGAAAAGTTAGGGTGGGACTCATATACATCCTTGGGTGTATGAGTCCCCTTAGGTGGGACCCATATGCCACAAGTCGTGTATGAGCCCCATGTGACCTCTTTTTAGGCTTTGAGTGGTAAATTAATGTTTTCAATTCAAATTTTTGGTTGATGTCAACATTTGAGATCTAATAAATGGTCAATTAGATGAAGTGACTATATAAGCAAGGTTTAAAATCATTATTTTCATCTAGAGAAAGAAATTAAAGGTCTAAGCACTCATTATCAACTTAAGCATTCAAGCATACTTTCATAAGAACATTTAGGAGAAAGTAGCAAGAAAATTTGAAGTCTTGGAGTAGCATTATTGTGTTTTTGTAGGTCTTCAAGCTCACCTTCATTCAATATCTAACACTATGAAGGATTGATGATGGTTGTCTATAGCAAATCATGATGGATTCTAGGTTGTGGAGATACAGCTAACCATCAAGCCAAGCCTAATGAATTGTTTCCTAAGTGATTCCATTCTCCATTATCACTCTAATTTTAGCCTAAAGGAAGGTAAATACATCATTGGGACTTATTAGTGTGATTAGAGATCTCCCAAAGTAACTCATGATCCTCATACTTCATTCATGCATCTCATTCTAGCACATTAGAATAGGGTTGCATTGCATTTCAAATTTCATAATCTTAGAGGCACTTAAGATTAGGGTTTTATATTCACATCTACTTTCAAGACCCATTGTTTCTATCAAGATCTAATTACTCAACTATGGTTTTCACTGAGGAAAACCACCATAATAAAATTAATACATCATTATGTTTTGTAGGCATGTGTTTTTAATAGGTTCAGATCTGGAAACAAAGTTGGGAAGAAAGAGCAAATACAAAAGAACACATTCAAACCCTGACTTTCCAAAAATGCTGAAGGAGACTAATACACCACTTGTTGCATATGAGTCTTGGTATAGGACATTTTCTTGGTTTTGGAGGATTCAGACTTGTCATTTCCAAATTCCTGTTTTTTGCAGAATCCCTAATCTAGGACTAAATCGCCTAGTGTGGTGTATGAGTCACAATGTGACTTAAAATTAGCATTTTAAAGATTTTAGATCTTCATCCAAGCCTCTTAAGATTTCCAAGTGAACCTCTATACTTTCTTAATCTACTATTTTTATTTGAGCTCATTTCTAGGTCATTTATTTAACTTTTCCATATCATTACATTTTATCATTAGGTCTTGCATGTTACTAGTCTTTCATAGCTCTAGCTTGGTGGTGAACCCCCTTTATACCTTTAATCACACCTTAGGACACCTTATTGCAAATTTTTTTCCCACATTCTATCCTTGGATTGATATCTCTAGGATTTCCTTGAATGAAACATGTACGAAATTAGTTTTTCTATCTCTAAAATATAGAGAAACAATTTTCTTCCTTTCAGATATGAAGTGAGGCATCCCATAAGTGGCAATATAATATTCTTGACATTTCAAGTCTCTTGGAGACATTAGACACGATATTTCCTAGGAATAAGACCTTACACGAAGCAAGATCACTTTGAACAAAAACCTATAGACATAACATTCACAAGCATTTGGAATTGTGGTGCCTTATTGAAGTTGTCAGGAGGATAAAAATGGTATGGTAATGGAGGCTAATATGATTTTCATATTTTCCACCTCGTTGGGATACTCACCTAGTGGATGACCTGAGATTCCACTATCCCAAAGTGAGCATGTGTGTCATTTGCATAGTAGACATCAAGTTATGCTTGTGAATGTTTTTGGAAAAAAAGCCTAGACTTGGTCCATATCACATTTGACAAACTATCAAAGCTTGATCATTTTCTTAGAAAAACAACCACATTCCAAATCACATTGGAATGGTCTAAGCTTGGTCCTTTTCCATATTTTTTTTCTTGTTATTTGATAGAGTATGATTAAGTATATTTGTTATTGTTTCATACATAAGTGTCTTGAATGCCTACTTTAGTGTGAGTTTGATATTGGGGAGAACTATCACTAAAGTTCAGGAAAAATGTAGCATAAAAAAAAAGTAACTCTTTTTCACACTTAGTTTGGGAATGACTAATTAATGATAAAATGGACTTAATTGTGCCTTATTTAGGGTTTTCTAAAGTTTTTATTTACACTTTCACACTGTAGTGTAGGAAAATGCATACCCTTGCATTTTCATCCTTATTTGGGCCCACCTTTCTTTATTTATCCTTATTTATGTCTTAATTGTGTAGAAGTTGAGAAAGCCAACTTCACAGACCCCAAAGATCACCTGCATACAAATAACCTGTCATAGAAAGGAAGAGATGGAGACAAAAAAGCAAGGGTGCTCTGCAAGCTTCAAGAGAGATTGCATTAGCTAAATTTATTAATTAGAGAGAGGGATAAAATACAATAATCAATCCTTATAAAAGTAGATTGTGAAAAACCTAAAAGTAGCCCTAATAGGTAGACATTTAATAATTAATATAATTATTAAATGTCACAAATGCAAACTAAAGTGAAATATTAAGAGAGGAATAAAGATAACTTAATTAACATAATTAAGTTAAAACCTTTACTCTAACACCCCCACTTAAGATGAGAAAGAGTGTAGCTACAAACATGTGCAAGAAAGCAAAGGTAACTACAATGCATAAAAGAAAACAAGGGTCCCGAAAACAAGGCTTGATGAGGTACCCAAATAAAACCAAATCTCTATAAAATGGAGAAATAGAGAAAACCTCATGGGAAAAAATCTACTCCAAAAAGAGATGAAAGACATCAGGAACATCACGGAAGCAGAAGAAGCTGCAAACAACTATCAAAAGATGACTACTATGGTATTGAAGAACCTCCTCTGAAGATAGGATGATCAAGATCAAGAAGACAACAATCTGCATGAGTGCCCCCAATGACACTACTCGAATCAGATGGAAAACAAAGGAAAACACCTAGAATGAAGATACAGATGGCACAAGTACTAATAGTTGAAGAACACTGATCAATTAAGGATGGAAGATTCCTTCCAAGGAAAACCAAGGAAGCATTAGCACAAATAGTATAATGCCCCCCATAATGTTGACTGAGAGAGCCTGACAGATCCATTGAAATGCTATGTAACACCTTCTAGTGCATGAAAGAGAAGAAACAACATCTGAAAGTGCACAAGAAAGCACCTACAACTGAAAAAGTGGTGTGCAAAACAAAGAACACATGCATGAGGATGGAATCATATGGATCCACTATCGTCATGGAGGGACACTCACCATACAAAGGTGTGATGGAAAAAACAAAGGCACTACACAACCCCCCCATGGCACTTTAGACTACAAATAAAGCCAACTTCACAAACCTCGAAGATCACCTGCATACAAATAACCTGTCACAAAAAGGAAGAGATGGAGACAAAAAAATCAAGGGTGCTCTGCAAGCTTCAAGAGAGATTGCATTAGCTGAATTGATTAATCAGAGAGGGATAAAATACAATAATTAATCCTTATAAAAGGAGATTGTGCAAAACCTAAAAGTAACCCTAATAGGTAGACATTTAATAATTAATATAATTATTAAATGTCACAAATGCAAACTAAAGTCAAATCTTAAGAGAGGAATAAAGGTAACTTAATTAACATAATTAAGTTAAAACCTTTACTCTAACAAATTGGTCCTATTTTGCATCCACAAGCCTATTAAAGTACATCTTTCTTTAGCTAATCCTGACAAACATCAAAGGATAAATGATAATTTAATGATTCTATCTATGTATCCCTAATTTTTGGACTGGGACTAAGACACCAACTAGAGTGTGTTTTTCATCCATGGGTCTTGGGACCCTGATTTTGAAAGCACCTAAAAAGGTCCCTTTTTGGATTATGTGCCCCGAGTTTCATGCCTCAGGACTAAGATGCCACCTAGGGTGTTTTAATCCCCCTTGAGGAATTTTTGGGATTTAATTTCAAAATCTTGGTGGGATTTAGCCTCCTTTAATTAATGACTTCATATGTTGACTTGTTGTGGTGTAATTTCAAGATATTAACCATGGATAAGTATAAATACAAGGTTCATCCAGTCTTTTTTCATATTCAAGCATATCAACCATTCAAGTATTCATTCAAGAGCATTCTAGAGTAGTTCATCAAGCATTTGGATCCATCATCAAGATTCAAGAATCCTATCAAAAATCTTCTTGCATCATGTGTGCCTTTTAGCTAACATTTGTGATGTAGGGTTTTGATTCAAGCAAGCAATTCAAGTCAAGATCTATCAAGTAATCCATTGATTCAAGATCTACATTAAAGCTAGCCACTTTACACAAGTTTACATATTTCATAACAAAAGTTTGGTGAGTTGTAACATTGCATGTTGTTCATTCATCATTTCCCTTCATTATTCCAGTTCTCTTCAAGGTTTAATTACCAACAAGTGGTTTGACCAAGGAAAACCCCCATTCACTAACAATCAATAAGTTTTTCCTCTCTTGCATGTTTGTGATTGTAAGTGTGGAATAAGTAATGAGTAAATAACTAAAACACTTCTTAATGAAACATTATATCAATATTTAACAACAATTAAACTAATTTAAAGCATGTAAAACTTGAAAGCATCTCACTATTTCCTATCTCCAAAGATTTATCAAGTCATGAAGGGCTCTCAGATTTGGTAAGCAATGTTACTATTAAAATTTCAATCTAGAGAATGGAGCGATGCTAAATGCAATGATGTACTTCTATATGGTGATTTATAAATGATATGGATGCTACTGTAAACTATGATGACATGAAACCTAATGGATGGAAGCTACAGTAAAACTATGATGTAGTCATGATACAGATTCTACTAATGCTATGATTGATATGATGCTAAGATGCTATTGCTATGATTGCTTGATTACTATTCCTACAAAGTAAGTTTGCACAAAAGATGAAGGATTCTGGATATATTTCCTATTTTACTAGGCTATGTATATAGATTTACAGTAGCACATTATGACCAGGCAGCATAGAAAAGGCTTGGATTCAATTTTGGGAATTGAATGGTGAGAGATTGAGAAGCTTGAGTTAATTATGGGAATAGTTCCTCCCCATGAAAACATCAAGACAAATGATAGGAAGAATCATAGGAACGAGATTGAGAGTATTTCCTACAAATTTATCTTCAAAACTTTCCCATGAATACGAATTGAATTAAATTGGATAATTGATATATAATTTGGTAGGTGAGTGAATAGAGGAAATTTCCCTTTATACCTTTATTTGAATAATTTATGATTTTATTCAAATTAGTAAAAGGGGATAAATAATTTAATAAAACAAACTATAGAATTTGTTTATTAAATAAATACACAAGGGATATGATAATTAAACAACAAATTTTTAATCCTTGTTTAATTAATTAAAATTGAAAGATGTGATAATTAAATAACACACACTGTTGAAGTTGTATATTTAATTAAACTTGAAGAATAGGAGAATGAACTATAAATAAATATTTATCTTTATTTAATAGTAGATGAAATAAAGGTTAATCAAATAAATCATATTTAATTAATTATATTCTCCAGACCATTTTTAGGTGTATACATTTTTCCCCTCTTTGAAGTGATGTGTTTATGCATTGCGTCAAAGAAAATTTTGTTGTTGCTGCTAGTATCGACAAAAAAAATTTAGTATGCCCTAGACATTGATTTTCAAGAAATGATGAATATATGCCCCCTCAGGAGATAAATTAATGAATTTTTCGATTGTTTTTGAAATTTTTAGAAGTTTTCAAATTTTATGATTTTTTTTTATGTTTCGATGATGATTCGATCAAGATTTGATGGTGAAATAATTTATCTCCCGATAAATAATATAGAAAGTTTCCCCTGGATGAATTTGAAGTAATTTCTCCTAAAAAATATTAATTAATTCCATAAAAATCCCACCAAAAATAACCTTTAATAGGTCAAAAAGGTCATTTTCAAACTCATTTGTGCATTTGAATTTTGAAAATTTGAGAGAGAGGGTAATTTGAGCAACTTGGAGAAAGATGAAAATCCCCTATCACACTCATTGGTTCGAACACCTACAATGTCATCAATGCCCAATAGCCTATGGAGCTCCGATACATACCCTTGAACTCCCTCGTGTTTTGTCCATTTCTTGCTTTTTGCTTATTTTTTGGTTTTTAAAATTTGCAATTCTTTTAGCACATTTGATTTTCGTTGTAACACTTAGGTGAACTATTTTAGCACTTCCAAAACTTTAGTGCTTACGTCAACTATTTTAGTGCTTCCAAAACTTTAGCGCTTAGGTCAATTGTTTTAGCACCTAGGTAGGATAAATTAGCGCTTCCAGAGTTTTAGCACTTAGGATATAAACTTAAACACTTTGAATTTCTATTTTAGTGCTTTAATTAGTTTAGCACATCGACCCAACATATTAGTGCATTTACCCAATATAATAGTGTTTTTGATGAAGTAGCACTTTGAAACTCTATTTTAGCTCTTTTGAGTGTTAAAATAGCGCTTTTGATATTTGGCACATACAAAAATTGTTTTAGCACTTATAAGTTAGATTCCTAAAATTTGTCAAATTTATGTCCTTGATTTTGTTGATTTTGATAGTGTCACCCATTGGTTTGATATGATTGATGGTCCTAATCAAGTAGATAATGTTCAACCTCATGATAGGTGAGGTATGATGTTTGATTTGATGATATTTATCCTCATTATAGGTGAGGAATAATTATAATTGGATTGATGAACCTCATGATAGGCAAGGTTGATTTGATGTAGTGATGATTGACCTCATGATAGGTGAGGTTCAATGATGTTAGCTGATGAGATTTGATCAAAATGCTCACCAAGAGCTTATTAGATTTGATAGGATAATGGATGTTTGATTATTTTACAAAGAGTACTGACTTTGAATTTTTCTTGATAATAGGATTCCTTGGAGAAACTTCAGGTTCGAGAGTGGTTCCTACGGACATTTGATTTGATACAATAGTTAGTGTAGCCTGAGATGACAATCGTTACACGATGTGGATTGTCTTCTCTTTTATTCATACCCCAAATTAAGATTAATCGGGGTCTCTTGACAACATTAGCAGAGACATGGCAGAATGATCATAACACCTTCCACCTTCCCATCGGTGAGATGACAGTCATCCCTGAGGATTTCTAGTGGATTTTGCAGATTCCCATTATTAGAGAGATTGTTGTCTATGATTCTACAGAGTAGGGCGGTACTAATGCTCTCCACAAAGTATTATAGGATGATCAGATTTCTAGGCATTGGATTCCATGGCATGAGATGGTGGATGCCTATGCCACCCTTCTTGCAGTTCTGGCCGAGTTCATTGGAGGGTTCCTTTGTCCTGATCATAGGTCAAAGGGACTTTCTATTGGTTGGAGTCATGTACTAGAGAGCATGATTGTATATAGGACTAGATATGCTTGGGGCATGTGCATGCTTTCTCATTTTTATCATGATTTGCATTTAAGTATGTGCAAGATCATCATGGAAAAAATAGGCCCTTAAGTGGCAAAAAATTCAAAAAAATCAGTGTTAGGCAACTTGATGTAAAAATTTGAATAAGTTATGTATATTATTTCAAAAATATGTAAAAATAGAATCTGTAGAAAATTAAATTTAGTTTCTAAACTACTAAGTTTACTTAAAAATAAATAAAATCTATTTGGTGAAAATTTGAAATTTCAATGTAGTAGTACTTAAATTTCAAGGAAAAAATAAGAAGTAGGTGTCTGTTTGACCACCCTAACCATAATAAAATGATAATAATTTTTTATAATATTTTATATATAAGTAGAGGGCTCATGTCTAGATGTGATGCATATTTTTTTGTAATTTTTTTCCAAGTAAATAATTAATTATGAATTTTTTATTACAACTTTAAAAAAATATAAAAACTCGTATGTCTGACCACGTTAACTTGGTCAAAACTTAATGAAATTTAATTTTTCTTTTTTTAATCCTATATTATGTAAAGCATAGACTATGACACATGTTTTGGATTTAAAAAATGTGATACCATTTGAAAGTTATAGATTTTTTTGAATCAGCCTATCGATCAAGACTTTAGTCGTAATTCTAATAGAAAATAAATAATAATTACTGATTAAATTCAAATTAAAGAATAATTTATATTGGTGGAAAGCTGAGAATATCCTCTAAAAACCCTTTTCATTTCATCAATTTTGGGTCAAAAAAAAGTTCATCAACCACATACCCTACAAATACCCATAATATTGCCACTTTTTGACCCCTCATGATCCTGCACATACCCATTTAGTGGTTTACCTTTGAGGTCATAGTTTTTCATCTAAAGCTACCTTATTATAGGTGTGGGAATGTGAGCACATAGTTATCATGTGTCTAGTGCTAGTGAGACAGAGATCAGTTATGAGACTATATGTGTATAGATATGCAGGTTTCCTTACTCAATCCAAACTGGGTAAGTTAGAGCACTAAAGGAGAGTGATGGATGATATAGAGTTTGTGACATGGCACTTGTACCTATATCGTGAGTTTTGGGATGAGGATGATATTCAAATACCTTTCTTTGTCAGTCTATGTTACTAATTGATCCAACTCATTGGGTGTTAGAGAGATTCTTGAACAGACGAGTGCATATAAAGTATGGTTTGGTTCAGGGTATGCCCTAGGGTGTTTCTCATTAGCTTGTCATTAGTCAGATTCTACAAATTTGGGGCTTGTTCTATCATATAATGCTACTATTCAAGAGTATCAATCTTCGCAAACATTTGAGTGTGATATTTGTCCAGACATTGTTGAGCCACTTGTGACAACAAATTATGTTGAGTATCTAGCTTTGCATCTTTTCCCATGCATTACTATTCCTAATGAGCCTACACCACTACATGCAGAGGAGGATGGTGATGTGGCACATGGTCATAGGTAGAAGAGAGAGGAGGTTAGGGAGGGTAGGGTGGAGGATGTTGAGGTTGGTAGTGGGGATGAGGATGGTATTGGGGATGAGAGGGATAGTGGTGATGAGAACAGTGGAGATGAGAAGGGTTTTGACATTGGAGATGTTGTAGGTGGGTCAAGTCTACTTTAAATGTGCATGATCATATAGTGCCTTGTAAGAGGCAAGCAATGGGAGATCTTTTAGATTAGTTGCAGATTGGAAGCCTTCAGGTGTAGTTAGAGACTGTACAGGCTCAGCTTGTTTAGGCTCAGGGCTTATTGGCAAAAACTCAAGCTCAAATGTAGGCATAAGCCTAGTCAGATATGTAGGCCTTAGCATCAATATGCACATAGTTGGCTATAGCTCAGGATCAAATCACAACATTGACAGTTGAGAGGGACATTTCTAGACAGGCTACCGAGCAGGCTCAAGGTTAGGTCAAGAGAGTGCAAAGATAAGTAGATGGTACCACTCTAGCACATTACATGGCAGAGTTTGTCTGCGTTGGTTGAGAGGTCAAGTAATTTAGAGGGAAATATCATGATGCAGTTCCCTCCAAGAAGTGAGTTAGCTACATGCAGTTTCAATCAAGCAAGACTCATTCCTCGACTATTAGTGCAAGTGTGACCCAGCCTCTTCATAGAGACTTGAGAGATCCTGGTACTTATGGTGGTGGTGGAGGGACTAGCCTAGATATGCTTGCACCACCAAGAGCTAGCACTACATAGTCTTTGTGATGTGATCTCTCCATTATATTTTGAGATTATGATGTACATTTTGATTACATCCATTTTTTGATGATATATTCTCTCTTCATTTCAAACATCACTGTATACTTGAAATTTATGATGATTTTGAGATCTATATGATATGCAACGGTTTTTATCGATCTATCATGTGTTGTATATGACTTTATCATGGATTCATTTACTTTCTATATTCTATATGTCATGTGATGATCCTTTTATTATGATGTTATGGATGCAGTTTTATATTCATGATGATATGCTATGATTTGTGATGTTCTATTTATAATTTGCATAATGATGATGTATGGATGCATGATGTATATAAAATAAATGTATGATCATATGTATTTTGAAATTATATGATAATGTTCCTTTTATGCACGATTATGGATATGATGTTTTAAATGATATATGATATGAAATGTAATACGTGCACTTTTATTCTTGTGTAAATGAAAATATATTATGGACTAAGTGGATGAAAATGGTGTATGAAAATGCACTTGTATGATGTAATAAGTAGATGAAAATGTTTATGATGTATGATATCTTTATGATATGTGATATGATAAATGGATGTATGATATGAAACTACAGAGATTTATTGTTTTGAGTATTTCTTATGTAATTTTATGATATGAGAAATATGATATGATTAATGCAAATTATTTGATTCAGATGCAGGAATGATGAAATGATAATTAAATGCTTCCTAATGTATGCAATGAAAATTATGATGCAACTAGATGATAATGATGATGTTTTGTCAAGTATACTCAAGCCATTATGAGAAAAGATGATCATTAATTTTAATCCTTTACAATCTATTGTAACAAACACTTTGTAGATGTAAAATTATTATGAATGCAATCTAATTTTATCATGCAAATCTACATGCAAATATTGGAATTCTAATAGTACTCTTGCTTTGTATCATCATAGAGCTTTTAAAATGTTGAAAGTGAGTGCAAGAATCAATGATATAATGTAGACCAATAATGATTTGAGTACTACTTCCATGATTTTTGATATTACAAGTGAACACAAGCATCTAGGTATGATTAAACTGAGATGACCTAAATATTTCTTGCATAAACAAACAAGAATTAACAACTTTCTTATGTGAATTGTAATTTCATCCATGATACTTTGTATAGAACTTCCTATGATAATTCACACAATAATTATGATTAATTCACAAACAACAGATAAAGAAAAACCTTTCTTCTTCCTAGCTTCTCTAGTTCAATACATCATCAAGTTTGCTCCAAAGAAATGATAATAATGATCAAAGTACAATATATCCAACCTTTGTTTAAAGTATTTCAACCATTAATCAGATTAGATCATCCATCTTGATTTTATGATGTTCTTGTGATTTCTAAGATTTTGGATTAAACGTAACCTAAAGACCTATCCTAGGGGCCTTAGGGGATGATCAAAGATTAGCCTTGCCTATGTTATACATGTAGAGACCACGTAGTTCAACTAATATAGACTCATGTTTTCTGGCACCAAAATGTAAGTGTGGAATAAGTAATGAGTAAATAACTAAAAAAATGTGAGGCCCAACACCGTCTATAAATTATGTGACATCTTAATAAGTTGAATTATGCTAGTTTGGTGAATAAATATATGAATTAATCCAATTCCATTTTTAATATTTTGATTTTATTATGAACTAGTTTAAATGATTATTGTGATAAATTCTCTTAAGTAAATAAAAATGGGAAAATTGTTAAGAATGAATGTGAGCAGATAATATTTAGATTCTTGAACAAGTATCATATGAATAATACAATTAGATTGATATGAGCTAAAGGATTTTGTGTACCTACCATTGGTTTGAATCTCGCTAATAAATTTCATGTTACTTGGAAAATGATAATAGTTAGGAACAAAGGAGGACTTTGAAGTTTAGGAAGAAGTTTCTCGAATGATCACTAGCCACACACCATCAAGGTAAATGTAAAGGATAGCTCTAATTAATGAGGAGTATACCTAAGGTAGGATAATTTGAGGAAAAACTATATAAATTAGATTTCAAATTACATGATAAATTTAATCAGAGGAAGGAGTGTCCATGAGTGAATTTAGTAGTGAAAATAAGTTATTTAGTTAAGATTAGGGTTTCATTATTATTTCATGCATGCTCAAAATTTCCACTTTCAAAAGGAAGAGAAATAAATATATATGTGTATTATGATTTACTAACTATTCAATTTGATCTTATTTATGTTTGTAACAGGTATTTATTATATTTCTAACTTAACATATATATGGAAAAGTACATGTGAGAGTAATGTCAAGGGTAAAAGGGAGAACCATCAAGACCCAAGTTAAATATTTATATTTTGAAGTTTTAAATTTTGACCCTATGACTTAGGAGGTAGTTAGGGTATTATGTAAGCTTAAAATATGTTTAGGCTTTTAATGATAAGTAACTTAGTGTAAGCATGTTTGGTGGAGCTTTATTAAATTAAGTGAAGTGATTATGGGTGTAAGTATAATTAGGGTTTTGAAATCCTTAGTTAGGTCTTGAATTTCGAATTAGCCTTTAAAGTAGTCATTTTAAGGTGTTGTTTGGTCAATTTTATTGATATTAGTGCAAAAATAGACCCCTAGGGCATATACCTATGAAAGGGGGACCTTTTGGACATGTGACTTTATCCTTAGGGCATGATATGACCCTTCAAAAGTCCTCTTGAAGGAGTGTGGCGAATTTATGTCTTTGGGAGTTGGGAGGAGCGACTTGTCACTCTGCCACCACACTCCCCAAAGTTCATTAATGAACTTGGGAAGAGGATCAAGGATTTCACATGTCTAAAGCCACCTTGAAATGTTGGGTAGAGTTTCATTGTACATTCCCCATCTCCCCAAAAATCTCACACATGTGTGAGAACTTGTGGGGATATGTGTTGAAAAATCAAATGAGTGAGTGACAAGTGTCTCTATCTCATCCAAGAGAATTCAAATTGAATTCCTATATACTTGTATGGAAAGAGGAAATTGATGTTACCCACTTCTCCTCTTGGAGAATTATTGTCTTTGGATTGAGAACATGGGGAAAAGAATAGGAAGAAAGTTGAAAGGGAATAAGAAGCTCTTACATGCAAAGGAGGTGATCAAGGAACAAAATTGTGGAGATAAGTTATTCCCCTTATTGTAATATCTCAAGTAGGAAATGTGTTGTTGTGTTATCTTGTTATACATTCAAAACAAGTTAGGAAGGAGACCAAGTTTTTTTGTATGAAAATCTAGAGTGTGTTTGGTGAATGGGTAGATAAAAAAATCATAGATAAACCATTCTTGTTAGTCTTCCTACCAAGATCTTTGGTAGTCTTTTGTTTCTTCCTCGGGGGTATGCCTAGAGCCCAGGTGGCTTCATGATGCCATTAAGGTAGGGTGGTGAGCAAGCCTCATACTTTTCATTTTATTCTTGGTATTCTTAAATATTGATGCAATATTAAATACTGGTGTATTGTTGTAAAATGAAAGAATGTAAAGAGCAAGTTTACCACATTAGCATCTAAATCATTATTTCCTTAAATTTTATTTGAATTATTACAAGTTTAAGTGATGGATTTATCATACATTTCTCATTAGAAAAGAAGGTGAAAATTAGAGCAAGTTGTATCTATTAGTATGTTACTTAAAGTCTTATATGTACATTTTTGCAAGTTTTTGTTTGTTGGCAACACTTATTACTTAAACCCATTTGTATTGTTATTTAAAGGAAAATGTGAGAGTAAAGTTTCTCCTAAGAGTTTTAAATGTAACTTGGTATCATTTTTGTCATTGGTTAACTTAATTAGTGTAAAGCAATATTATTTAAAATATAAGAAAATCTAGCATGGTTATTAATACTCGGTGTTGAAGAAGAACAATAATAATTTATGTTATAAATGTCACAATAAATATTAATTATATTCCTTTCCTTGTTGTTATACTTCAAAAAAAAAACAAAGCAATAACTAAATCATGTGAATATATAATGCTAGAGAAAGTTGCAAAATATAAAATCATAAAACAAATAAATAAAGGAATGAATCCAAAGTATACATTGCATGTAAAATATATATGCTTTTCAAATTACTGCTTGTTGTTCAAAATATAAATATTTTTAATGTATTCACATATTCATTTCATGTAGAAATATTTATATTTCCAAATAAATTGTTTGCTATTCAAAATACACACAGTTAAATATATTAACAAATTTATATTTTGAGATTCTATATATATATATATATATATATATTCCAAATACGCATAGTTAAATAAATTAACAAATTTATATTTTAAGATTCTATATATATACTATATATATAATTTGTTGCAAATATATTTTAATTAAATATTTTTTTTTTTTTAACAAAATATTAAATTTATCACGGTTTTATTTTAACAATTATATGAATTATATATATACACTATAGTATCTATATATTATATAGGTTTAAGTATATCTCTGTGCATAGAAAAGATTTCATAAAACATAGCAGCAAAATGAAGATCAAATTTTTATTGAAGAATAGCATATATATTTTCTTAAACTATAAATTTTAAGCATTAGATATAACTACTATTTTCATGGAGGGATAAATAAAAATAATCTCAATTTTATTCCTCTACGGAGAACACAGTAGGGGTAAGAAAACACATATATGCATGTTGTAAAGCATTGTTTTATTGATTTTATTACCCCTTTGTTATTACAGATTCATGAAAGTCTCTTAGCTGCTTTCCTTTGAACTCTGACCTCCCTTCTTGTGCTGCAATAGCTTGCATATAAGCAAGAGAAATATATTGAGTAAAACTAGTAGCTGCTAATCCTGTAATTTTTTATTTTGGTTAAGAAAATAAAATAAAATAAAATAAAATAAATTGATAACACACATATAGTAAATGACATAATAATGTATAAAATTTTCAAAGCAACAGTCGTCATTCCCTTAAAAAAATAAAATTTATTTAATAAAAAAAAATAGCAAAGAAAATATAGTAAAAGAGGGCAGCCCATACCAAAGCCGCCTCCTCCTCACTTGCAGCGATGGCTCAGTGTTTTTCAGACGCCTCTTATTAGCATATCTCTGCCCCCTATTTCTACAATAAAAGAGAGCAAGGAATTAGGGTTAGAAAAAAGAAAACTAAGTGCATATTTTAGGACATCTTAATTTTATTAAATTTTAGAAGAATTGAGTTATATTTTAATGTATTTTTTTATTCTTTGTGAGTGGATTTGAAAATAAAATAAAATTGTTGTTTCTTAGGTGTCATCCATTCTGCCTATTGGAAACTTATTTGTTGGAGATGGTAATAGCTATTTGAAATACCTTAGAAATAAATAAATCAATGAGATGATCTTATTGTTATATATATATATATATATTAAGAGTTAATTGAAAAAGAAAAGAAAAGAAAAGAAAAATTGCATTCAGTATTTATAATAGGACTTTTTTTTGCTAAGGTTAATATTATTTTACCCATAGAATTATTATTAAG
Organism: Sequoia sempervirens; assembly: GCA_007258455.2. Classification (NCBI taxonomy): domain Eukaryota; kingdom Viridiplantae; phylum Streptophyta; class Pinopsida; order Cupressales; family Cupressaceae; genus Sequoia; species Sequoia sempervirens. Next base: position 68,363,490 of record VDFB02000017.1, read on the forward strand.
GAGAGTTGCTGAAATATTGAAGATATTATCATTGGTAAAAATGAAGTGATTAGTTGATTTATCATGAGTCATAAAATTAATGTTTGGGTACAATTATTATTAAGGAGAGTTGTTGAAATATTGAAGATATTATCATTGGTAAAATTGAAGTGATTAGTTGATTTATCGTGAATCATAAAATTAATGTTAGTTAAAGATTTATTAATGATATTCACCTATGGGTTAGTCAAGAGGAATTTTGATATTGGTATTTGGGGTTTGAAAGAAAATTTTTATATAGATGGTAATAAAATAAATATAATGTGGTAAAATAAAGGAATAAATAAAAAGAAGTAACAATTAATAAAATATTATTATGAGATTGAATAATTTACTTGAGTATTAAAGTGAAAAGTAAGAAAAGTACTAATGTCCATTATTAAGTAAAATTATTATTAAATATTAAAAATTATTAAATACGTTGTGTTTATTAAAGGAGGTAATATCAACATATATTATTTCCCTTGTTAAAGAGTGATATCACTAAAAATATTAATATGATGATTAGCAATAATTGTTAGATTGATTATGAACCATGATTCAATAATAATACTAATAAATGGATAGAACAAGAGTAATCTTATCATCTTAATTTGTGTTTAAATGTTAATAATGTTTTTAGTGGCTACACCATGGTTAAGTAAAGATAAGTATATTATTAATGGTATGCCAATTAGTTAGCAAAAATATGGTGCAAATGAGGATTAAATAAAAATGTTAGTATCATTAGTTGATAAAACAAAATAGTAACACTTTTTTTATGAAAGATTTATTTGTGGATCAGTTGATGATAATTCTACTGAGGTTAAATACTATTAGAGATATTATTTTTATTAAAGAATAACCAATGGCTAGATAGTAATACTATCATTATACTTAATACTTGACGATGTTTAAAAAAATTAAGATTATTATCATAGTTTGGTTGGTCAAACAATTGAGTTGTTGTTTAGGAGTGGAGGTCATTGTAATCACTAATCAATAGATTGTTTGTGTCTACTATAACCATGGAAGTTAGGATGATGTTCAAAAAATAAATGGTCGTGTAATTTTCCCTTCTATCAAAGTTAGGGTATGACATTTGGCTACAGTTTTTTGGCATGACAAAAAACTTCTTAATGAAACATTATATCAAGATTTAACAACAATTAAACTAATTTAAAGCACAAAAAACTTGAAAGCATCTCACTATTTCCTATCTCCAAAGAATTATCAAGTCACGGAGGGCTCTCAGATTTGGTAAGCAATGTGACTGTTAAAATGCCAATCTAGAGAATGGAGTGATGCTAAATGCAATGATGTAATTCTATATGGTGATTTCTAAATGATATGGATGCTACTATAAACTATGCTAACATGAAACCTGATGGATGGAAGCTACGGTAAAACTATGATGTAGTGTGATATGGATTTTATTGATTCTATGATTGCTATGATGCTAAGATGCTATTGCTATGATTACTTGATTATTATTCCTGAAGAGTAATTTTGCACAAAAGATGAGATATTTTGGATGCATTTCCTATTTTAGAAGGTTGTATATATAGATTTATGGTAGCACACTGTGACGGGGCAGCACAACAAAGGCTAGGATTCAATCTGGAGAATTGAATGGTGAAAGATTGAGAAGCTTGAGCTGATTATGGGAATGGTTTTTCCCCATGAAAACATTAGGCCAGATGATAGGAAGAATTAGAGGAAGGAGATTGAGAGGATTTCCTTCAAATTTGTCTCCACAGCTTTCCCGTGAATACCAGTTGAATTAAAATGGATATTTGATATCTAATTTGGTAGATGAGTGAGTAGAGGAAATTTCCCTTTATGCCTTTATTTGAATAATTTATGATTTTATTCAAATTAGTAAAAGGGGATAAATAATTTAATAAAACAAACTATATAATTTTCTTATTAAATAAATATAGAAGGAATATGATAATTAAACAAAAAAGTTTTTAACCTTGTTTAATTAATTAAAATTGAAGAATAGGAGAGTGAACTATAAATAAATATTTCTATTTATTTAATAGTAGAGGAATTTAATTATGATAATTAAATAAAACAAAGTGAAATTCATTTATTTAATTAAGATGAAAATAATAGAATAAAGATTGAAAAATTTAAGATGAACTATAAATAAATATTTCTATTTATTTAATAGTAGATGACATAAAGGTTAATTAATCAAATAAATCATATTTAATTAATTATATTCTCTAGACCATTTTTAGGTGTATATAGTGATGATATATTTAGGTTGAAGACTAAAAGATCATTTGAAGTGTAAAGGTTGCATTGCAAAGTTGTCAACTTCATGGAAACTTACCTACAGGCTAGATCTGAAAGTTTCAAAACCTGAGATCAGAGAAGAAGAAAGTGTAGACATCAAGCCTCAGGATCAAATTTGGAGATTTCCAAAATTTAGATTGGGACTAAGATATTATCAAGGGAATATTAATCCTCCAAGTGGAATTTTGCAGAGATTCTTTCATATCCCATTTCTGCATCTAAAGATTCTACATTTTCCCTGAAAAATAGCAACAAGACTAATAAGATAGTATGGGCATCTTATTCCCCCATAGTACATTTTGAAAACTTCTTTTCATTTCTAGACTTCCCAAGTAGACACATCATAACTTCCTATTACTTAATTTCATCATTTAAATCCTTCATTTATCTTGCATTACTAGGTTTTGTGAGTTGAATGTTAAAGTGTCTTTTCCAAGATTTTGCTTGGTGAGGAACCCCTCAAAGTCCAAAGAATCTCCCCTAGGTCATACTTGTTGAGAATTGACTCACCTTTTGGTTGATAGTCAATCCTCTTTGGAATCCTAGGGCATATTTGAATGACCTTATAGGAAAAATGTGGTGTTCTATGACCAAGGTTATAAAGTGCTCATTTCCCCTAGTGTTCATTTTGGTGAACCCAACTTCTTGAGAATTCATATTTCTAATTTGGAGTTGATTAAAGTCCTAGATCTAGGTTGCATTCATTCTTGCATGGAATCTTGCATTAGTGAAGGTACATCTAGGGTTTCTCATGTTTACATTAGTGAAAGTGCATATATGTTGCATTTTTTCTTTCCTACATTTTCTTATCTCATTGAAAAACTGACAAGTACATTGTTAATTATCCTAATTGCATTCAGGAACTTTGCTATTGAATTCAAAATTGAAAAAATTGCATTCAAATTTGGATACAATTGCTTGTCATTAGTTACTTTTTCATGCATTCATTTTCCTAGTTTTTTGTTTCTCAACATCAGGTCCCTGGGTAGGCAACTTGGGAACACTATTATCAACTCATAATTTGTTGTTTTTTAAAAAAAAAACCTTAACTAGGACTAAAACACCCTTCCTAGTCTCTTAGTCCCTCTCAAGGTTTTTTCCTCAGAATCCTTTCTGGGTTGCTTTCTTTATGTTCTAGTTCCTGGGACCTTCAAATTTCATTAGCAAGACCAAGATGCCCTTGTTGGTGTCTTAGTCCCTCTGGAGTTTGAAGTTGCAGTTTTCAGGGTTTAAATCTTTTTTGTGCTTTTGTTTGTTGCAGTTACTTTCCTGTTTCAATTTTCCAGTTTGTCGTTTCATCAAATTTAATGAATTTAGCTTCATTTGTCTTCATTCATTGCATTTTCAACATTCATAATGGAATTTACAACATCCCATTTTCAGTCTATTGCATAGTGTAATCAACAAATTACCTTGTTTTAAAGGTTTGAAAACCTAAAAATGTTTAATTTTTTGGAACTTTGTATAATATGGATAAAAGTACTTTTCACCTTTGCATACACAATGTTTATATTCATAAAGCTTTGTATAATTTTGATAAATGTTCTTTTCAATTTTGGATATATATTGTTTGTATTCTTAAAGTTTTGCATAATTGGATAAAAGTATTTTGCATCTTGGGATATACATTATTTACATTATTAAAGCATTACATGAGATGGTTAAAATTGATTTTCATTTGTGGTCAAACAATGTTAGTACCTTACCTTTCTAGTAGTGCTAAGAAAAATTTCACACCCCCTCACTATGAGAGTGTTTTAGTGAAAGAGAATACAACCTTGGACAATCTAAATGATCATATTCATTCTTCTCCTAATATCTCTCCTATTTTTGAAGAAGATATTTTGGTGTTAGAAGAACCAATCAATGAAATTTTTGAGAGTCCTAGTTGTTTCTCTCCTCTTACCCCTCTTAGTGAGCAATACATTGATGAACAAGAAGAAACAACCATAGGTAATCATGAAAACCATGTAACAAAAGAGACCATTGAAAATTTAACTAGTCTGCATTCATCTCCCAACATCTTCACCTCTTGTGAAAATGTTCTAGAGGATGCTAGTGTAAGTGAAGATATGTTGGTGTTAGATGATCAAAACTTTAAGATCTATGACAATCCTCTTTATGTTCACTCTCCTATTTTGGAGGACATTATAGGACAAAGGAATGAAATTACAAATAATCATGATAATTACTATTGTCACAGGGATTTGCATCTAATGCCAATTTGAAAACTTATCAATCCCATGCAACATGGGACTACTTTAAGGCTATGGGTATCCTATTGTGAAAGCAGACCTCCAGATTATGGGTTGTATCCCCTTTAGATAACTTAGAAAAAATGAAATGATAGGGTATGTGCAGAATCATCATGGAAAAAATAGGCCCTTAAGTGGTAAAAATTTCAAAAAATTAGAGTTAGGCAAATTAAAATAAAAATTTGAATAAGTTATTTATATTATTTAAAATATATGTAAGAATAGAATTTGTAGCTAATTGAATGTAGTTTGTAAACTACTAGATTTTTTTTTTTTTAAATCTATTTGGTGAAAATTTGAAATTTCAATCTACTAGTACTTAAATTTTAGGGAAAAAATAAGAAGTAGGTGTCTGTCTGACCACCCTAACCATAATGAAATGATAATATTTTTATATAATATTTTAGATATAATTAGAAGACTCATGTCTTCATGTGATGCATATTTTTTTGTAATTTCTTTCCAAGTAAATAATTAATTATGATTTTTTTTATTACAACTTTTAAAAAGTATCAAAACTTGTATGTGTGACCACCTTAACTTGGTCAAAACTTCATGAAATTCTTTTTTTTTTAATCTTATAGTATGCAAAGAATAGAATGTGACACATGTTTTGGATTCAAAAAATGTGATACTATTTGAAAGCTATAGATATTTTTCAATCATCCTATCAATCAAAACTTTCATCACAATTCAAATAGAAAATAAATAATAATTATTTATTAAATTCAAAGTAAATCATAATTTATATCGGTGGAAATCTAATAATCTCCTTTAAAAACCCTTTTCATTTCATCAATTTTGGGTAAAAAAAAGCCAGCAGCCACATAGCCTACACATACCCATCATATCATCACTTTTTGGCCCATCATGATCCTACACATACCCAATAACAAGGAAAAGAGTGAGAAGGATATGCTTATAACTTTAAAACCTATTACTAACAGGTGATAGACCAAAGGTAAACTAAACAATGCATCTAAGGCTCACAAGATCACTCAACTAATGAAGCTATACTATCTCATAACTCAGCTACCATTTTTGCAAAATTGATTCTAATGAAAGGTTTTGGGTTTTTTTGTTGTTCTTGAAAGGAAAACAATGACGTTTTCACAATTTTGATGTGATAGCATGGTAAACACATTCATAGAACTGCACTATAACATGTTATTCTTTGTATTCCATATTGAAGGAAGTTGATAAAATAAAGGAAAACACAATATTTTATCATGATATTCACAATCAACACTTGAACTAAAGAAAAATTGAGGAAATAATCTTCTTTTATTGAATAACATGAAATTTCTCCATCTCAAGACAAAATAATGAATAAAATAACTCTAGTTCTCATCACAAATGAGTTACAAAGTATGAATATACTACTCCAATAGTCACCCAACTCAGAACTAGAGAGAAAATGAGAAAAGAATCAAACTTATACAAAAGGCTCCAAGAATTCAAAATTTGAATTTTGGCTCCAATTGACATGATGTGTTGTCAAAACTTCAACCTCTCCCTCAGATTAGGCATCTGACTGAAAGAAACTCCTCAAAATATGCATAAGGGTTCAAAATTTGAAAAAAACCCAAAGAGTCATGCATAACTGAAAGTCCCTCTAAAATAGGGTTGTAACTACAAGAAAAATGAGTTAAGTACCTCAAAATGCTCCTTACCTAAAACTGAGCTCTCAATTAAGTGACCAAAACCCTAATTTTGGTCCATATGTTGGCCAATATTTTATACCACCTCTTAGATATATGCAAAAGATTTTGAAGCTCCATAGTTAACTCCCTTTTGAACTACCTCTTTGAAATAAAATATGACATCTTTATTTTGAATTCATAAATAAATTTTATTAAAGTGATGTATCTTATCACTTTTAATAAAGTTTTACAATTTTTTAATTTAAATGCAAAATAAAGGCAACATTAAACTTAAGTGATTTCGAACAATACCACCAAAGTCACATGTTTTACAAACAAGTTGATGCAAAAGACTAACAAGGCATATAGACTTTGTCAAAAGGAAAATAGACTTTGTTTGAAAAGGCATCAATGTTATCAATGCATACAATATGCAAAAGGCATAAAGCATAAAATATAATGGCTAAGGTATAAGCCACGACTCATTAGTTGGTCTTGATTTTTCAAAAGACATGGCAAAAAATACTCGTAAGTCAAAAGCCAACCAACCAAAATTAGGGTTGAAAACCCTAGAAACAAAAAAAAGGGAAAAATTAAAATTCATTTCATTTTCTGAAGCTTTAGGAAGAAGCTTGGCCACCACTCTTAGGGTTTGACTTTGAATCTCCTCATCTCTATGTATTTCATGTCAAATCTCTTCTTGCTTCTAGGTTTTTCAGTGGAGACTCTTTCATATATCTCATGGTAAGTTCTTCTCTACAAATTTGGGCATTTTGTTGTCTTTTGAAGACATTCTTGGCTTCTAACCCAGCTACAACACTCTTTTCTAATGTATTTCCTATACTTTTCTCCTTTGTTGTTGCTATATTTGTTTACGAGGCCGCCATCATTATATTTTTGGAGGTGAGTTCCTTTGTTGCTACATGCTTGAATCCTCTTTAGGATCACTAGATAAGCTTTTTCCTATTAAGGCTGAGGCTTCCTTATGAATTTTATATTAAAAAAAATGAAAATAATCCGTGATTATAGCTTTTTAGCTAGGGTTTTTACATGGAATATCTATGTTTTTCCTTTTTTGCATTTGTGAAAGAGTAGATATTGTAGGCTGAAGTCTTGAATCTATATTTTCCTTTTCTCTACAATGTGTTCTTTTTAAACCTCTTCATGGATTTTGTAGCTCCTTGTGTGAAATGGGTTTCAAAACTACTTGCCTAGCCTTGAGCTTTGAGCTCCTATAATGGGCTTTCATTTGTACAAAATGGAGATTTTATTTTGTGGGTTTCAACATATTCACATAAGAAGACCCTACCCTCTATGTGCATGCTCTTGCCTCAAATTTCTTGTTGGTATATGGCTTCTAGTGTTGTCATTGATGGCAACCTAAGTCATTATTCTAGTCCAAAGGCTAGGATTTTTTCATACTAGTAGACAGAGTAAAAAACAAAGTCTTACCAGAAGAGAGAATGAAGAATAGGGTATCCAGTTACTATGTTGATTTGTATGCTTCACCAAATTAACATTTTGAGTTGTGGATCTCAAGGAAGGTTGTTAAGTATCTATTTTATATTATTGTTAGGTTTTGTGATGTCACATTAATTGATGTATGCATTTGGAGATCCAACAAGATCATTTTTTTGCTTATTTGTTCATGAAGGCCGACTTGATGTATGTAGCATGTTGAATATGTATAAGGAGTAATTGTTTAAATATTTATGTGTTCGAGCATTTTTTATTTGGGGCCAAAACATAGCATTAGCCAACTTTCATAGGTACACATCACATATCAAATGTGGATTGATCCAACTATTGGAAAATATTTTTATTTTGTTGAAGCCAACATGGAGCGATTGAAATCTTGGTAGTGGATATATATATATATATATATATATATATATATATATGAGACTGGTAAATTCATTTTGTAATAGTGTGTGTGGTGTTTTATATGTGTAGATGTGTGCAAATATCAAAAGAGCAGTTGAGTGATTCTTATTTGTGCATAAGAGGATTTTTGTGAAGTGAATAAAGGCAGAGTAGAGTGAAGTGCATATTCAAACAGAAGGTCCAAAATCTGATTATGAGCTTAACCAAAACTATAACTAGGAATTTGTAGATGCTATCTTCTCATTTCAATATCTTGATTGTGATAAAAATCTTTTGTAAGGAAATGAACCTTCCTATTTTGAGCAGTGAGCTCTAGGAAGTGTGCCTAAATGCAAGTGCATTCCCATTTTGTTAAACACTATATTTTGAGTACTCAAATTATGGATTGACCTCCACCATGGTTTTTCCCCTGAAAGGGTTTCCACTTAAAAATATTGGTGTTATGGATTTTTGATTGTTTCCTTCATGTGCTTGCATCTTTACTTTTGTTTAAATGTTATAAATGGTTTAAGATCTGGATTGTAATTTAAATATTGTTGAACATTGATTCACCCCCCCTCTTAGTGTTCCTTGAGTCCAAATTTTTTTATTAAAGCTAATTTCCTTCAAGAAGTTTAACAACTTGAGGTAGATCTTGGAATGTAATGGACTCTAGTAGTCTTCAACAACAATTTGTGGTGGGTCTTGATGAATTTGATTAGTTTAAGGAAGAAGTTATAGAATTGAAAGGAAATCTTAAGGATGTTGAGAAATTCAATCAGAAGTTGAAGGATTAGGTTATTAAATCTAGAGAAAGGAGAAAGGATCTATGTGATCAAATAAAGCAAAAAGAAATAAAAATTATTGAAGAAATAAAAAAGGATGGATGATGATCATTTGAATCAAACCTTGAAGGAAATAACTGAAGAATATGAAAATATTGCTAGAGACAATGCTACCCTGAATCATGAGACAAAATCTATGGCAATGAAGATGAATAAGGAGATTGAATAAAGAAAGAAGAATTAAGAAAAACTTGGCTAGACCTTAAAAGATAGAACTAATAAATGCAACAGAGTTAACAGAGAATTCATTTAGTTGGAGATGGATCTACAACAATCTAGAGACAATGAAGAAGAGCTTGAAAAATAGATTGTTATTCTTAAAGATGAACTAACTACTACAAATGAATACAAGGATAATTTCAAGATTAGCTTAGTTAAGCTTGATGAGCTAAGTCAAGGATAGAAGAATGCAAATGACAAGCGAGGTCTTGGATATGAGAAGGGAGAAAGTTTCATATTTGGACAAAGGAAACTTAGGCAAAGAAATCGAATGGACAAAGCAAAAAGGCATCTAGTAAGACAACCTAATGCACAAAATTTTAATGGATATTGTTGTGCATGCAATAAATTTAGTCATATGGCTCCTCAGTGTAGAAGTAAAATGAAATCAAGAGATTCATCATTTTTCAGTCAGTGTTTCAATTGCAACAAGTTTAGTCATAAGTCAATTGAGTGCAAAAATTTTTCAAACAACTTTTTCAATAGAAGGAATGTATAATGCTATACCTATGGAAGATTTGGGAATATTACTAATCAATGCAAATCAAGAGGAAATAAATTCAATGAATATTCTAGACAAATAAATCCTATGTGTTACAATGGCAACAAATTTTGTCACATTGTAAGATTTTGTAAGAACAAAAACATGGATAGAAAAGGTCTAGTATACAAAGGTAGAATTTCATAGAAAGATGATAAAGGAAAAGGGAAAGTGATTGTGGAAGAAAAAAGAGATCAGATGAAGAAAACATGGGTAAGGAAGAGTGAGTCTGATGAAGAAAATAAGCTCACACCAGAATCTACTTCTGGTAATTCCTCCATAAATTGATCTTAGGCCATTGGCCTAGGGGGAGTTTTTCAAGAAAATCCTTTGTCCCCTTGTCAATAGTTGGCACCAAAATGTAGGAAATTGTCAATAGTTGTGCTAATAGTTTAAAAATGTATCGGTGATCAATTGAGCAAAAATTTGAGAAGTAAAAGGTCCACAAATTAATTCTTCTTTTGTTGTCTAAGAAAAAAAAGTATCTGGAACACCTAGGGAAAAAAATTAATGTGGTAAAAAGGTTAGGTGTGCGAGTTATAAAACGGTATTTGAAACCCTCATTTTTCACCTTGCATTGAAGAAGAATAGAAGGAGAGCCTCTACAATAGAATTTTGAAGGAATAAAGTCAATTCAGCAAAAAATTCATTAGGTATCTTAGTTGCTCATAAAATTCTCACTTAATTTGGTGCTCGGAAGAAACTTGTTTAGTATGAAAAAGAAAATGAAGAAAATCAAAGGAATGGTGAATTTAGATGAATACGATAGTGAGAAGATTAGTGATGTGAGAAATATGTTGTCAGCCAATGAATTGAAATGGCTTCAAGATGTGAAACATAAAATTTTGGACATTTGGAGTGAATTTCCCTATTTTGATAACACAAAAGTTGTTAGGTTTATCTTGAATATATTGAATAATGACATTCTAACTCTGGATAAACCCTATCTCATTTCGAAGATTAGGAATCTAACTAGATTATACAATGTTGGGAATATATCGAAAAAGAAGTTGATTCAGAGCAAAGAAGTCAAAACCCTAATCAAAGTAACTGGAGATCAAAGGGCTTTGATCATTTTGACAATAAAAGATCTAATAACAAGGTACATTGCACTTGGAATTTTCGACAAAATATTTTTCTGAAATAAGGAAGATGCAACTTGGATGGGTGTAGTTTACATATCTCCCAAAATGATAATGGAGGATCATGATTTTGACCTATGTGGATTGCTAAAAGATCAATTGATGGAAAATGTGCAACTAAAAAGGGAGGTAGATTACCCCTTCAGGTTTGGTACCTTGGTCATATGTCTTGTGATGTATTTTCTGAATTGCTTGTCATAGATCAATAATGTTGTATGGAAAGAGAATGAACCAGTCTATAAATAGATATTTGAAAATTCTAATACTTTGGAAAATTGTAAGCAAGAGTATTCAAATTTCTATAAAGAATTGCTAGGGAAGTTTGGAGCAATTAGCATTTCCATCCCAGTAAGAGCACTTGAGTTTGGATCCTCTTTTGGTGAGATGGAGAGGAAGAAGAAAAGAGCACAAGAGATTGATTATTACACTCCTCTAGCACACAAGACTCCAAAGATTGAAGGAAAAGGTAAATAACAAGTTATTGTGGACATACCAAATGAGGAATCTAATGAGTATGCTCCAAGGGAAGAACCTGAATCAGTTGAACCAGATGTAGTAATGGTAGAAGGAAGAAAAAAAGAAGGTGTTTTATCTAGAGTAAAGATATTGCAGCTTGTTTAGGAGAAAGATGGGATGTAGAAAATTGCTGACATATGGTTTGAAAGACCCTCATATGAGTAGGAATTGATCAAGAGCACACTAAGTACTTATTTTGTGCACAATAACATTGGATTGGAGAGTTTGTTGAATGTGTTTCTTGAAGAGATGATTGAATGCATTAAGGAAGCCATGGTCTCTATGTCCCAGGATAGGATAGAGGGAGAAATAATTCTACGTCTAAAGGAGCAGTTCAAGCTATCTCTTACCAAACTAAAAAGGAAAATGAATGTGTTGAGGCAATGCATAAATACAACAAATAACATCTACAACTATTGTATTCATTGGCCTCATGTAGTTGGGAGATACAAAGATAAGTTGGAGCAGATTGAAACTCAGTTGAACAAGATTAGCCAGGATTATAACATGTTTCAGGATTAGGATGGTGCAATCAAGAAAAGGATTCAAGAGTTGCAGTCTGAGAATACAAAATTTAAATTCTCCAGAAACAACCTTGTGGACACCTTTTGGAAAGTGAAGGATTTAACTGAATGCAAACTGGAGTACTTAATTGAGGTTCTCAGGAAAGGAGAGAAATTAGAAGAGGCAATCACAATTTTGGAATCTCTCATCCAAGTTATCAACTAGACATCTAAGAACAATAGCTTAATCTTAATCATTGGGATTTCAGAAGAAGCTTGGAGGAAATTTCTTCCAGAAATGAAAGATAAGTACAAGATAATTTTTTGACTCAAGTAGTAGTTATATTTCTTCACATTTTGATCCAATTTTTGAATTAGCAAGGGGGGATATCCAAAATATGTTTTCCAAATTTGATGTCAAAGGGGGAGACAAATTAGTGAATTTTTTTTTATCATTCTAAGGGGGAGTTGTGTCTTGAAATTTTGAAGTCTAGCAACATAATCATATTGGTTCCAACAGTTAGTCATTTTTCACTAAGTGTTTCCATCAATGCAAAAGGGGGAGATTGTTGGTATATGGCTTCTAGTGTTATAATTGATGGCAACCTAAATCATTATTCTAGTCCATAGATTAGGATTTGATCATACTGGTAGACAGAGTAAAGAACAGAGTATTAATGGAAGAGAGAATGAAGAATAGGGTATCCAGTTAGTATGTCGATCTGTATTCTTCACCGGATTATCATTTTGAGTTGTGGATCTTAGGGAAGGTTGTTAAGTATCTATGTTATCTTATTGCTAAGTTTCTTGATGTTGCATTAATCGGTGTATATGTTAGGAGATTCGGTAGGATGATTTTTCTACTTATTTGTTCATGAAGGTCGACTTGATGTATGTAGTGTGTTGTGAATGTATAAGGTGTAATTGTTTAAATGTTTCTATGTTTGAGAATTTTGATTTGGGGCCATAGAATAGCATTAGCCTACTTTGATGGGTATGCATTGAATATCAAATATGGATTGAGTGGACTTTTGGAAAATATTTTTATTTTGCTGAAGCCAACATGGAGTGATTGGAATCTTGGTAGCAAATATATATATATATATGAGATCAGTAAATTCATTTCATAATGGTGTGTGGTTTTTGATATGTGTAGATGTGTGAAAATATCAAAATAGAAGTTAAGTGATTCTCATTAGTGCAAAAGAGTATTTTTGTGAAGTAAATTAAGGCAGAGTAGAGCGAAGTGAAGAATCGATAGAAGGTCCAGAATCTGATCTATTAGCTTAACCAAAATTGTAACCAGGAATTTGTAGATGCTATCTTCTTAGTTCAATATTTTTATTGTGATCAAAATATTTTGTAAGGCAGTATGCCTTCCTATTTTTAGTAGTGAGCTCTAGGAAGTGTTCCTGAATGCAAGTCCATTCCCATTTTGTTAAACACTATATTTTAAGTACTCAAATTTTGGATTGACCTCCACTATGTTTTTTCCCCTAAAATGGCTTCCACGTAAAAATCTTGGTGTTATGGACTTTTGATTGTTTCCTTCATGTGCTTGTATCTTTACTTTTGTTTAAATGTTGTAAATGGATTAAGATCAAGATTGTAATTTAATTGTTTTTGAACACTGATTCACCCCCCTCTCAGTGTTCCTTGAGTCCAACATTTCTATATTTTTTTTAAATGAGGGTTTTACCTTTGTTTTTCTTGCAAAATGTAAAAACCCATCAAAACTTCAAAGTTTTGATTCTTTGTTTGAAGAATCATAAAAATGAGTGGTTTTAGGCTTCATCTGTGTTTTCCTTTGAACTTTTGAAACTTGAAGAAAAAGATAGAAAATTTTATATCTCCTTCAAAATTTTGGAAAAAACAACTGCATATGTGTTATTTTGCAAGCTGTGACTTTGTTAATGTTGTTTCCATCTGGGTATTCTTTATTTGCTTGACCCATAGCACAAAAATAAACTATGAAACCCAATGGATTTCTAGGTATCCCTTTGAAACACCTTTGAGATTTTTTATGAAATATGGGTTTCATTTGTGCACATTTTATTCAATGCTTTATGTAGGAGAGAAAATAGACATTTCTTCTTCATTCTAAAAATGAAAATGAAATTTTTTTCTCATCATTATCTTGATCTTTCAAAAGTATGAAAAGTACAACTAAAACTCTTCATAGTTGTGTATGATACCACCCTTGGTGATTTGTACTCATCATTTTGTCTTTATCTTGAATACCATTTAATATATGGCTATAAAGGCTATGTATGACTTTCTTGTAGATCATTGTGAAAGAAGAATTAATCTTTACTTGTATTGTTCTTCCTTATGATTATCCCACTTGTTCTTGCTTCATTAGCATGTTCACTAATCTTCACTATGTAATATGACTGCCTACCTTTCCTATGATTGCTCCTACAAGCTGAAACATCTTTGCAACATTGATTTATTTGTCTTAACAACATATCATTTGTGGCAATGATTGAATATTTAATCTTGCAACTTCACACTTCATTCATAAAAAGTGGTTAATATTTTTAATATTCTTTGCCTGAGATAGTGCTATAAAATTTCATTTGATTGCAATATCATTGCCATCATGGCAGTCCTGTAGCATATCTTCTTTACCTGATGCATAACTCATACCTCTTATTCCTTATATGTAATTTTGTTGACAGCTCGAGTTCTTGTAGACATCAAATGAACTTCTTCATTGTTTTTTGTGTTGTTCCACTATGCTTGTTCACTATTACATTCACCATCTTTTTAAATAGTGCATTCTGAAAATGTATATAATATGCAACACTAATGTCATTTGTATTTTGCATAATTGATGTTTCTCAAATGTTAAATTGTTGCTCCATTATTATGAGCTTTTATGTATGGTTGTTCACTATCACATTTATGATAATATACTCTACAGTATGTTGGGCTCAACCCTTGTGCGAGCCCACTTTTTACCACATACTAAAATGTTGAATTGTGATGAAACATGTACCTATACGTGCACGTTGAACAAACAAGTTAGATAAAAAACAATGAGTTTGATGATTTTCCTGCTTATATGGAAATTTTGCATTCATATCTCTAAAAATGACTGAGTTGATCTAATCTAATAATGGCTGCAAATTATATGTCTATTGGTGAAATATTTAATTATATTTCATGCCCTGAGCTCTAAGAAAATCTCTCAATCAACTATAGGTGCATCTAGAACTCAGGAATAAGAGGAGATGAAGATACTAATGATCAAGTTGCAAACTAGAGAGTCAACCCTACATAAGCTCTTAAGGAAATGATGAACATGACCTCTTATGTGTTTTTCCCTTCTCTTAGTTGATCTTCATATGTATGGTTTACATTCATTGTTGAATTAAATCAACCTAGTCATTCCCATTGCTTGTGTGGGATTACAGAAACATTTCTTTTAATAAATCAGCTAATTCATATTATGTAATGACTTGATTTCCTTATTTGAACTTGTTTCAATTACACAATATGAAATAACTAAATAAAATTGTTCGAAGCACATGCTTTATAATCAAGATGAATTATAATTTTTGCATACCTTACTCTAGAGCTGCAATTCTTGTTAAACATCACATTGAATAGTTTAGCTTCACATAACACCCTATGAATGTCTATTTTCTAAATGAAGTCTATTTGTTGCTTTGTCCTAATTTTTCAAATCTTTCACTATTACTGTTACCTAATTCTGATAAATCAATTCTTAGAAAACCATTCATTCAGAAATTTTATGTTCATTGGATAGTCTATGCATAATTTTTTTTATATCCCATGAAAACAAATTTCCATTAAAAATCCACTAATTTAAGCAAGAAGCTAAAAATGACTAAAAATTACATTTTGTCTTATCCTTGTATCTCTCCTAGTTGTGAGGAAGATGCCTTGGTGTTAGAAAATACAAACAATGAAAGTCATGAGGAAAACATTCTTGAACACGATAATGATATCACTGATAAGCAAGACAATTCAACCATTGATCATTACCCTACTTGCGATGAAGTCATTTTGGAAGAATAAATCTTTGAATGTCAAGAACATTTGGTTTGTAGTTCTCCTAAAAAATATCCTACTAGGGAAGATATAATGGTGGAATAAAATGAACACATTGACAATAGTAATTCCTTAGATGAAGATGATGAAGTAACATTAGACTCCTCTTCACTAAGAGATCATGAAGATACTCTCCCAAGCCTAAAATTATCATTAATCCACCCTTTCAAAATCCAAAAGTTCAAAAAAAACCCATCCTTATCCTTGAACCACCTAAGAATAGTGTTTCATAGCAACCAAGTTATAATACCATTGCTCATACATATAACAACACTAGGAACAATCTACAACCAAAACAAACACCTTCAACATCCCTCCCATTTCCATCCTATCTTACCAGGTCCCCCTCATTTTCCTTCATAGAGTGGAAAGGAGTATGATCTTGTTGAGTTGCTTAAGAATGCTCTCTCAATGATATCCCTCTGGGACTTGATTTAGATTTCACTTAACTCTCATACTATGCTTCAAACTACCTTACAAAAAGTTCCTATCCCTTCTAATGTGTAACCAAATGACATAACAACCATGATTCAAGGACTGAATGTTGACATTTTTTTCCACCAGTTAGTGAGATCCCTCCTTTGGAACTACAAAAATAATGTGATGCTTTCATGATCATAACTCAATACAATATGAAAAGGATAAAAGAAACCCTTATTGACAATGGCTCAACCTTAAATGTGTGTAGAATAAACCTTTTGAATAAGATTGGTATTGATAAATCAAAAATCCAACCTGCCTCTTTATCTATTAATGGCTTTGATAATGTGTGAAAATAACTGCTTGGTGTAATCACTTTACCTATTAAAGCTTGAAATTCCACATTACAAACATTGATCCATGCTATTCCTCATGATCTTTCATATAATCTTCTTTTAGGTAGACCATGGATTCATGCAATGAATGAGGTACCTTCCACTCTTCATTGTAAAATGAAGTACGTCTACAAAAACAAAGTGTACACACTTGGCATTGATCATGAGCCTTATAGTGTCTTAAAACTTGAGGAAAACAAAGAGAACCCCTTGAAAATATTAAACCAGTTACACAAGTATAACCCATGCAACCAAAAGACAAAGAAAAGCACATTGAAGAACTCATAAATGTTAAAAAGGTATAGGACAACTAAGAGGGGCAGTGAATTAGAACTTGTCATTAAAATTAAATTCACAACTTCACCACTTATTGACTTCACAACCACACTATTTTTTTATTAAGTATGAACATGAAATGTAGATAACAGAAAGTGAAATCAACACAATGAACACCAAATTTTTATGTGGAAAATGTAATGAGGGAAAAACCACGGTGAGGATTAACTCACAATATAAAGAGATTGCAAAAATGGAAACAAAGGCTCACTGCCAAGCTCTCACTTCCTAGAAGAGGATTCACTATCTAGATACAAAGGCTCACTACCTATAGAAAGGACTCATTTTCCAACAGGGAGGCTCACTGCATATAGATACAAAAGAAACAATTTTGGATTTATAGCCAAAATGAACTAAAAACGTACACCTAACAAGTGTTGATGTAGTTCTGGTGATGCTCAATAGATAGACTTAACACACTTCATTATTTTTTCTCTTCTTCAATTTTGCATCCTCTACATTGATTACACACCATCTACAAAAATTGTTCAACATATATATACTCAATCTATTTGCAAGAATCAATTAGGTTGGCCTAATTAGATGTAATTCCTTGTTTATCAAAAATACCAACATGTTGGATTCAAACATTCACAAAATATTCCAAAATAGCAATTCAAATGCTCAGTACACTACATCATGTTGGCATTGAGCCAAGATAGGTCACACATATATCCACAACAAATTTAATTCACCATATCATGACTAATCCAAGAAGTTGGCCAAAAATAGACTTCATTACAAAAATCAATCAACAAAATAATGCCAATACGACATACAAGCATTGGAGCACAAGAAATTCTAAACATACATGCCTTTATCAATCATAAATTATTTTCGAAAACTACAGTCATCAACTACCAACTACGGAGGATTGTGGACTAGAATACTGGAGGGTGCAGCTTGAATACCAGTCTAGATACCAGACCAAAATACTAGATTAAGCACTATGATTTAAGCTTGCAATCACAACATGGTGACATAAATGACTAGACAAAACTATAGAGATGATTAGTCTTCTTCATTCTTTCAACAATCCCCTCCTTCGTAATTCATGGCAACATGTGCCAATTTTTTTCAAAAACACAACATTTGCATAACTCTCTCCCCTATATATTTATACTCTAACTCTCTCCATAACTCTCTCCCCCTTCATCAATGGAAAAGGGTGACCAAAAAGGTAGAATGTAAACATATGTATATACACAAAAAATCCAGATTACCATTTCAAACATTCAAACAAGAATGACACTTTTTACATCAAATATTTTCTTATACCTCTCTCTTAAGATCAGAGGAACTCTTTTCCATGCAAGCAAAACTTAATTCATTCTTTCAATAATACCTTCCAACAAAGATGAATACATAAAGGAGGATGTTGGATTAGAAGAAAGACATAATCGCTCACAATTTTCTACATCAGAGAGAATTCTAGAGAGATGATCTAACCGGACCTTGGAAACTTCCTTAACCAACCAGAAGGTTCTTACCATATCTTCTCTTTGCCTCTTCGTAGTTAGAAATTCTACCTATAATTCTACAACTCTTATTCTTTTTTTTCCATTAGTGTCTTTGAAGTAATCAAAGTTCTTTCCAATACTATTCATCTGAGTTTCAATAGCTTCAATTCTATGTATGAAATTATCAATAGTTGTCAGCCACTAGAGACAATACCTGTAAATGTCAAATATTTCTTTGATGCATTCTTTTGTCTCATTCATGTGTTTAGATAGCACTTGATTTTCTTTGTTACATCCTCTTTCAAGCATAGCTTTGAAATTGTGTCCTTTAGGTCTTTCCATTAATGCTCTCTCTTCAACAATCTCTACTAAATTGTCTAGTAAAGAATTTGACACATCTGAAACTGAAATATCCTTATTCATCAAATAATAAACCGACATCATCAATTGTAAGTTTCTCAACCAGAGAGCATGCATTCCACATTTCACCAATCTTCTTCATCTCACCCTTTTTTAGCAACATCCATATATCCTCTGGATCAGATCTAGACAAAGATTCTTCTTCATTCTTCTCCTCTTTTGAGACTTCTATTATAATAGTTTTCCTCTTTTTTTGGTTTTGGATGGGACTCATAAATAATAACTTCCAACTCTCTTACCAAAGGATGAACCCACTTCAAACTGATTGGATACAAACATACTAGAGCATAGTTTTGATTTTAAGGATGTGAAATATGATTTGAAAACACTTAAATTATCTTCCAATGATTTCAAGTATCTGTAGACTTGTGTCCCAATAGGAACACCAAATTCCCACACAATATTTTCTCTCCTTGATAGGGATTTCAAAAAGGAAATTTCCAAGCACACAAGCAAAGATCCAAACTGAAAGGGGTAACCCTCAATCAATGAAATTTGAGAATTCTCAACCAAATTTTCAAGGAATAGACTACACAAATCAAATTTTTTGTTTTCTTTAACCATCATATGTGCAATATATACAGCAATAGCCAAAGTCGAGCCTTCACAATTTTTGAAATAGATTTTGTAAGAAATTCCATACGCAACATACCTTACAATGGAATCTGCAAGAGTGTTTATCAAAAGAGCTTGAGGGTCTTTATCAATGCTAGTATGTTCCTCCACATCTTTGTATTTCATGATTTTTTTTCCAGGGAGATTCCCGATACAACATAAACTAGTAATCACTTTGATTGCTTCCTTCATGATTAGGTAGGGTTTTTCCAACACAATGTTGCCATTCTTGAATAAATTCAACAAGAATAAAATGAATTCTTTATTAGAAAACCAAGGAAATTCTCCCCACAAATCCATACATAGGGTTTTTATGCTTTGTAATGCATTTTCCTTCAACCCTAGTACCATTTCCTTCATCTTCCTATGATCAAATTCTTCAAATTCAACTCATTTCAGCTTTAGTGGAATGTTGCCACTTGATCCTCTATCCATTTCCATACATAACTTTCTTAATTTAGGTATTGTTCAGTCAATCCTTCTCTTTTTCCTTTGCATATTGAGAAATAATTTCAGAGTATCTATAATAATTTCTTGAAGTTACTTTAGAAAAGCTTCAGATTGCTTCAAGATTGCTCCAAGACACCTTTCAAACTCTTCAAGTGTTCAACTGATCAAAAGGGCTTACAGATTTTACCTTATACACCAGAAATTCCCCCTAATTCACATTAAATGCAATATACAACAAAAAGCTAACTAAAACATTCTTCTCAACACATAAAACCCTAATTCAATCTGTAAATCAGCATGTCAACATGTTTTCTTCTAGTTCCTTTTCCAAAAACTCTGATCTTTCGTTCTTCACATTCCATCAATGTGCCAGCCTCTGAAACACCATCCATATAGGGGGTTTTTATAGTTTTTTGATAATGCTTCCCTTAATACCATGCTAGGTCTAATTCCCAAATGAATTGTATGTACTAGATGAGGGCACCAACATATCAACAGTTTTAGGTTCTTCTTCTTTCTTCTTCCACATCTTATTCATCTCCTACTTCATCTCTTTTCTTTTATCTTCTTTATTGGATCATTATCTCTACTAGAGTAGACTACTTTCCCATCTTACTTCTGCAAACCTTTGAGATATGTCCAAGTTTGTTACAATTATAGTAGATAATACTTTTCTATTTCTTCTGACCTTCATTACTTCTCTATCTACATTGATTTTCTATGTGTCCAAATTTGTTATAGGTAAAGTAGTAGCCATTAAAGGATTGGTTCATTTTTCCTCCATTAAACTTATTCATCATCACTTGATTGATCATTCTCACTTGATATCTGCATTCAATAGCTTTATGTCCAACCTTCTTGCACAAAGAACATTGTCCAAGGAAAGAACCAGGAAATTGATTTATCTTGCTCTTTCATTCTATTTCCTTGTGTCATTATTATTGCAGGAAAAAAAAATACCATTGAAAGAGAGATACCTTTGTGCATTAGGCTGTCTCAAAAGTAGTATCCTTGCAAAATTTCTTGAATTTATTTTTTTCTTCCTTTTGTCTTGAGTCTTTTGATTGTCCTTTGAACTTTCACTTGCATCATTTCCCAAGCCACCTTTGTCTTTACTTGGTTTCTATCCTACGAGTAGTTCTCCAAGCTTATCAGAGCTAGATCTAAAATTATTCTCATAGGATTTTTTCCTTCTCGCATTCTACTCTCAAGTTTACTACCTCTCGTTCAAGTTTAGAGAATTCATCAGATTTGTTCTATACCATTTTATTCATACATTATTCAATTCTCTTATTTTCTTCTACAAGCACTTTTAGTCCAATTATCTCTTGTTTTAACTGTTCACTTACTTCTCTGTCTTTCCTTGAATTTCTATAATTGTTCTTTAATCTTCTAGAAACATTCATTTGCATCATCAAGATTCTCTTTCATATCTTTTTTTTGATTTTCAATTTTGTCAAGATCCTCAAGAGTAGTCTAGAGTTCTTCTTTATAATCCATTTGATTACTCTTCAGGATCTTTGTTAAGTGGTTAAGCTCTACACCAAGGAACCAATGCTCTGATACCAATTTTTAAAAAGGTGTAGGACAACTGAGAGGGGCGATGAATCGATTGTCACTAAAATTAAACTCAAAACTTCAACACTTATTCACCCCATAACCACACTACTCTATTATACAAAAAGAAAAATTAACATAATGAACACCAGATTTTTACATGGAAAACCCAATGAGGGAAAAAATACAGTGAAGATTAACTCACAATATAAAGAGATTGAAAAATCGAAAACAAAGGCTCACTGCTAAGCGCTCACTACCTATAGAAAGGACTTATTGTCCAACAAGGAGGTTCACTTCCTAAAAATACAAAAGAAACAAAATTGTGCTTTATAGCCAAAATGAACTAAAAAAGTGCACCTAACATGTGTTGGTGTAGTTTCGGTGATGCTCAATAGACAGAGTTAACACAATTTATAATTTTTTCTCTTCTTCACTTTTGCATCCACTACTACCTCATTGATTACACACCATCTACAAAAAAATTTCAACATATATATACTCGATCTATCTACAAGAATCAATTAGGTTAGCCTAATTAGATGCATTTCCTTGTTTACCAGAAATACCATTCTTTCTGCTTCAAGCATTCACAAAATCTTCCCAAATAGTAATTCAAATGGTCAATATGCTGCATCATGTTAGCATGGACGTAAGATAGGTCACACATATATTCAGATAGATAACAAAATTAATTCACCATATCATGACTAATCCAAGAATTCAACAAGAAATAGACTTATCAACAGAATAATGAGGTGATCCTACAATACTGGTTTACAATTTTTGGCCAAACTAGACATTGAACTAATTTTTTCTAACCAAATCTTCACTTCGGGCACCTATAGTGGCTAAACTATGAGGAATTTGAAGATGAAGCAAACTAGTAATTTGTGAAAAAAAAATTGTAGATTGTAAATATTTTTTTTTTCAAAAAATTTGGGATCAGATTGCAGTTCTTTTTCCATCTTCTTTGAAAACTAGTTTTTTATAGTAAACACCATTTTTAAGGGGTGATGATCACTGTATAATATATAAAAAAATTTCCATGAAGGATAAAATTCTATTTTTTTCTAATTCAAATTTGTAACTATGATATCTAGCGCTTCCAATTGGTTTCATAGTGTTTTATTGAATATTTTTTCCTTAATCAAGTTTCGAATTCAAACCAATTACAATTCAGACATAAGTGGACTGTATAACACATAACTAAATTTTTTTCTATGTATCGAAATTCAATTTTTTTTATTGGCTCAAGGACTTCAATATCTGGTGCACTCATATTTTTTAATTTCTTTTTATAATCATCTATTTTTCCACATGTGTAAAATAGAGAGCTTGATTTTTAGTGAAAAACCTACATTCATAAGAAATAAAAAATAAATATAGTAATTGTATACGTCTAAAAATGGTCATGATTAAGCTTGTTAATTAATTAAATATGATTTATTTAATTAATTCCTCTAATGTCATCTACATATAAATAAATTTAATTATTTATTTATATCGTTCATCTTCTAAATTCTTCTACCTTAAATTAAATAAATAATTTTATTTAATTACTAACATTTCTACCCTCCGCTTAATTAAATTAAATAAATTTGTATAATTTATTTATATTTAATTATCATTTGGTTCTAAAGTTTAAATATTTTTGAATATTTAAATAATGGAATATTCTCCATCCCATATTCAAATTTAAAATATTAAATATTTTATTTAATATTTTCCATCTCACCCTAATTTCATTTTCTTAAACATAATTAAATATGAGTTACTTAATTATGTGGGTTTCCATTTCCATCTTCACTCCTAAATTAAATAAATTTTAATTTATTTAATTCTAATTCATTATTAACTCACCTTTCCAAATTCTAACTCGCTCTTCGAAATGGAAATTTCCCTTCGAAACTCAATGAAGAAAAGGGAAACCTTCCATCCTCTTCTCCACTTTCAAAAATCTCCTGCCGTCCATTTGAACAAGCTTAATCCATGCCGTCGATCGATTCAGCCAATCAAATCCATTCGAAAACTCTATAAAAGCAAGTGAAAATCCAAGCTTTTGTTACTTACATACAACTTATACACACGTGCATATTTTCATCTTGTTTATTGCAATCATACCATTTTCAGCATCACAACAATCTTCTCATCTTAGCATAGCTTTTGCATTTAGCATAGTTTGCATGTTAAATCTTGTTCTTTAGCTGTCATTTTGTTGAGCTTGGTCTGCTGATCTGAGAGCTATCTGGAAAACAATAAAACGCTGAAGATAGAGGAAGATAAGACGGTTTCGAGAAGCTGCTGCTATAGTTTGCATATTCTGTTTCTTTTTTTTTCAGCTTCTTTGATTTAATGTCTTATTAATATGTGTTTGATTTCATTTAGATTGATCCAATATTTCACACACACATAAAATGGCGCCCACCGTCAGGCCTTTGCCCCTATTTTAACATCCTTTTGCAAGTTTTGCTGACAGGTCACGGCTAAAACAGTGAATTAGCGCATAAAACATGCTTCAGCATAGTTTACAACTAGTCCAGCGCCCGTAATCCACCCTGCAGTGCATTTGATAGATCCTGCAGCGCTCTTGACAGATCCTACAACGCGATTGACAGATCCTGCAACGCATTTGATAGATCCTGCAGCGCGATTGACAGATCCTGCAGTGCGATTGATATATCCTACAGCGCATTTGATAGATCCTACAGCGTGATTGATAGATCATGCACCGCGATTGACAGATCCTGCAGCGTGATTGATAGATCTTGCAACGCGATTGACAGATCCTGCAGAGCTCTTGACGAATCCTGTAGAGAATTTTTTTCTTTTAAATTTTGCATTTGTAATCTGTAACTTAAGTATAATTTGACTAGATCCAATGCAACCGCGGCTAGTAAGGGCTTTAAAAGAATGAAGCAATCCTAGGGTAGTCACATAATTCATAATTAAGCAATCCTAAGGTAGACACATCTGGATAAAATGAAGCAATCTAGGATAGTCACCACACAATGAATCTTGCAGTTAAAATTGAACAAACTTGTTTTTAGTGAAGCAACATCTTCACTTAGATTAGATCATTGTGATTTGGGACTTAAAATGAACATTTGCTTGCTTTGAATGTGGTAATAGTTCTATGCTCTCCCCTTAACTGGGTGATCAGAATACCAGACTTGCCTTTTAGTTTCCATGCAATTCTTTTACTGCTTTAATTACATCCTTTAGAGAGCCTACCGTAGTGGGAAAAATTACTCACCCTACAGGAACGATTCAAGTGGGTTCAAGCCAAAGCCAGGCTATTCTGCCCCACTATAAAATTTAAAGCAAATCTGGGGAAACCCTCTTTTGTCAATTGTGTGCAAGATAACCATCCCCAAAGCCTTTGTTCTAAAGGTTGGGAGGTCTCCTGAGGGAGTTTATTATTGCCGCACCGAACGGAAATCCTTACTACAAACCTAGTGTAGTGGCTAGCCGAGTCAGTTACCAAACATTCTAATAATCACAGTGCAAGGGGAGGGAAGAATCTGCCCCCAAGACACTAACCATATAACTACCAAGGACCGTTTGCTTAGGGGATCTAGTATCCACTTCCGTAACTCTGAGTACGTGCTTGGAAAACACAAAAACACGGGCGCCCCTTCGGGGGTGACATAGCTGTGTGAGTCGACGCAGTTCTAAGATGTGGGTTGTTGATTACTAGAATGACCTACTTGAGCATTAAGAGTGAGTCTATCTGAATTATCTTTCATGTGGAAAACCTATGAAAACATTTGATGAAAAAAAATTTCTTGATCAAACACTTCATGTTAGTATATGGTTTTAAAAACAACTATTTTCAAAAATGCGTGTTGTGTCTTCCATTACATTAATTCAGATAAAGAGATCATCCAAAAGGAACATGAAGAACAACAACTGAAAGCCACTTAAGAGTTTTTCATATCATTGATTCAAAAAAATTCCCAATAATTTTCCCATGCTTAGGGATTGGAAGTCAACAAAGTTTCCCAAGAAATCAATTTCCAAGAGAATCAAAAAAACCCAAGAAATTGTTAGGATACAAGAAGACACTGCAAAAGAGAAAATTCTTGTACAAAATTCAACAAGTCTTGCTTCACTATCGAGGATTTCTTCATAGATATCAGGATTTTGTTAGAGGATTCACTGATGAATATGCTATAGATCCCTTAGATTCTTGAGCTTATTATTAGAGATTAGCTCTATCACAATGGCATAATCATAATCAACCTCTTGAATTTGACAACATACCGCAACCTTCTATAGAATATCCTTTTCATCCTAATCAAATCTTTCAGTGATTTTGGAACCTTTCTTAAAAACGAAGATCAAAACCTTTTAGAGTGCATCTCTCAAAAAAATTTCTAATTATTGATTCAACTTCCCCAATAGGATTCTGACATCCTTTATCATTAGGAGCCACAATAAAAAATTAGGAACATCTTGGATCATATCATAAGATTCCACATCTTATTAGATCAAGATATCACCATCACCACTTGTTAAAATGGTCATAATCATAAACAAGCCCAATCCTAATCATAAGCCCAAAATCATAATCCAAGGGGGCTATCCCTCTTGGCCAAATCATGAGACAAAACCTAAGCCTGAGATCATAATTCAAGGAGTCCCTTTCTATAGTTCAAATCATGAAAAAAAACCAAAACCTAAAATCAGACTTCGAGGGGCTTCTCCTTCCACCTCATACCAATCTTATCCATCCACTTCTTCATATGTCAATGCCACATCAACCTATCAGGCTACATCACAACAAACACATGTGAACTTAATTTCTACCTTGCAACAAGGCCAAACTTCCTCAAGTCTTAATGCCACCTTTGACAAGGGGAACACCAATCTAGTTCATGCACCCTCTAACTTTATCATACCAGCATCCAATCAAAATCAAAATCCTAAGCCAACACCTTCCACCCATACACCTATAAAGGATGTCACCCAAGGGCTACAAGCAAGGAATCAATTGTCACCATGTCATTCAACACATATACTTGAACATGCAAAAGAATCCTCAAACATCATGCCAAGTCCTTCAAGTCAATCATGTCATCCACAACCCCTTGATCCAATTCAAGAATATCCCCTTATAAGTCCAAGTCACCCTTTGTCATGCTCCTATGTTTTTGACCATCAAGAACATGACAAGTCTCTCCATGAGAAATCCCCTTCCACCTCCATTCCAATAAGTCATGAGGTATTTCAAGAGAACAATCCTAAACATGCGGAAACATTACCCCCTCGTCCACATAAAGATCAACACCCTCCTAATGATTCCATTCATAACATGCCTAATACTATTCATGATCAATCTTTCATCTTTGATCAAGACCCCTTTTATGATCAAGAAGACCATGATGATCCTCTTAGCCAACTTTATGCATTCCATGGTCAAGAGCTTTCCACCTCACCCATCTATGATCCATCAACATCCACTTCCCATGACGAGACAAGTGCCTCCCAAGCCAGCATAGAAGATCAAACAAATACCTTGGATCTAAGTGAACACAATGCTAATCAAGATCCTAAGGATCCTCCATCACCTACTATGAACCCCATTGCAAGTCCTCCATCCTATCCTATTGGTATCTCCACCCTCATTCATGAATGTTCCTCCTTAGAACAACAAAAACCATTATCTTCCCTTGCTTCATTTTCTCCATCCAATAAGGAACT
The DNA here is from genome assembly GCA_007258455.2 of Sequoia sempervirens. Taxonomy (NCBI): domain Eukaryota; kingdom Viridiplantae; phylum Streptophyta; class Pinopsida; order Cupressales; family Cupressaceae; genus Sequoia; species Sequoia sempervirens. Next base: position 68,390,781 of record VDFB02000017.1, read on the forward strand.
CATGTCTAGTGTTTCACTTACACCTAGTCCCATTGTCCATTGCACACTCCAAAACATGAACCACCAAGGTAAAATTCTAGACCTTCATGAACAAGGTATTTTGGAGCCCATCCATGTCAAAGTCCCTCCATGCTCTTATGGCCTTGGACATACACCCCAAGGACAACAACCTAAAGATGTTGGTACTTCCTCCATGCATCCCAAGTCCACTTTCCATCATAAATCCTATCGTATCCCTAAAACATATGTTGCCATTCCACCTCCATCATCCTACAAATGTCAAAAGCATGTGACCATACACCTTCCACCATTACTACCAACACCTAATATCCCCATTATCCAATCCCCTTATCCCTCCATCCATAAATCCTCTAAACATCTTAATCATGACCAATCAATGCACACATTGTCTAAACATAAAGCTTCCACCCATTCCACCATACCCATGGGATTCAAAAGCAATAATTTCAATGCCTCTACCTATAAAGTAAAAAATTCTAAAGGTTCTCATGCCTTAGGACATCAATACAAAAATTCAAAGCAAAGTACATCTAAAAATTTATATAAGCCCATACCTCCAAAAGTGAAGGCCAAAACTAAATTGGTTTGGGTACCTAAGCAAGAAGAAAATAAGGCATTCACATCACAAAAATCCCAACCATCCACTTCCATCCTACATTCTCATTCCATTCAAAAATCTCAAATTCCTAAAACCCACAAGCAAAATAAAAATCATAAAAATACTAAGTCTATGTGGGTACCTAAAACATTTCATCTACCACCTCCTAAGCAAACATCTCCATTGCTTCCTACACCCCATCCACATCAAAAGCTTCAATGTTTATCACAATGTGTGCAACCATTGGTCATGGTTCCCTTCCATTTCACTCATTATCCTACCTATCTTCCCAATCACCTTCCTATGGTCCATGCTTTTGCATAAACCTTCCATTCATATTTTTCATAAGTCCCATATAATACATATCATCTTCCTTACATAATCAATATCATAATCCATTATTGTCCTCTATCATCCACATCATAATCCATCATCTACCTACTCCATTTCCCTTTCATGCCATCCCTTACCAACATCTATGAGCATAATGACACTTGACATGGTCCATGCAATGACATCCATCCCTAGCAGGACTACCAACTTTCATGCAGCTAGACACTTGAGTCCCTCCTATCCAAAAATCAAAAAAAAAGTAAAGAGAAATCCCTTCGTCCAATGGTGAAAACCCGGTAAACAGGCGCCCTGGATAAGTACCATGATGAAAACCTAGCAAATAGGCGTCATGTGTAGATTGATCTTCTATGTCGCTTACACTTGGGGGCACAATGTCTTATCTATTCAACCTATCATTTTTATATCATATCATTTCCATCCTACCTACCATCTTTAGCCATCATACATACCTATCATATTGAGTCCATCCATCCACCCTTATCCTTTTGATCTTAATGAAGAAATAGGGGAAAAATGTTGAAACATGTCTTGGGTATCTCTTGACATACCTCATCCTTCCAAACAATCATATCATTATCCTATTGTCATAAATTTTGTCATGAAAAATCCTAAGTCTTGTACCTAGAATGGGGCATGTTATTCCTATGCGACATAGTCTTTGGAGATCACATCCTTGCTCTCTTATGATACATACATCCATACCATACATCCATTTATCAGGAGCATTTTATCCCTTATCCCATCACCCACCCTTGCACCTAGACTGGGTTTTCCCCTTGTCATTGGTATCTAGCACAAAGGCTACTCAAATTTTGACACTTCAAAACATCAAAAATCCAAAAAAACATCAGAAAACATCAAAATCCAAAAAAAAAAAAAAATCAAAAAAACATCAAAAATAGATGCTATTTGTAGCTCTCCATCTATTAGTTCATGATCTGCATTTAAATTTTCAGTCTTCATTTTCATGCATCTTTTCCATCATCTTAGGGTCACACCAGTACCATGCTATCATCATTTTCCTTGAGCAATAATGTCTTACCATGGCTTGATTATTGTACATATTCATTTCAACAAGTTGTGTCAGTACCAAGGGCAAACATGGGGCATACTGGGGGCAATCAACTTTCAACAGTGACACAATGACATCGAAGCCCATCATGCAAAACAAAACAACCAACTCAAACCAAAACATCTAATCATTGATCCATATCACAGTAGCTTTCAGTCGCGTACCTTATCATGACTCATATCTGGATGATCTCTAATCTGAATAATGTTTGGAATCACAGTATTTCATTTTTTAATAATGGTTGTTTAATTTTTAGATATCATTTCTCTAGAGCACACTCGATGATGTACTGAACTAGAGTGGTGACGAAAGAGGATGATTTTTCTTTGTTTGTTGTCTGGAGGTTAATCATTTATCGGTTGCAAATATGTCACGAGACATGATTTTCCAAAGCTTATCATTGATGACAGTTCCAAATTTGCATCAGATAGTGGTTAGTCTTTGTCTATTTATGCAAGAAATGCTCAGGTCATCTCGGTTCAATTATATCTAGATGCTTGTGTTCGCTTGCTATATCAAAAATCATGAAAGTTGTACTCAGGTCATCATTGGTGCTAATTTCCCCTCTAATGCTTGTACATGCTTCCAACATTTTAAACGTGCTCTATGATGATTCCAAAAAATATACCAACAAGCTCAACAAAATGGTCGGTTTCATTTAGTTGCATTTCATTTTAGATCATTTGTGCATATCTGCATAGTGGATTTGCACCCGAGTTTTGAAAGGATAATAATTACATCAATGGATGTCATGTCTCTTTGGACTACTTGTGGAGGACATTTGAACATTTGTTTCATCATCACCTTTCACCTGCATTATCATTTCAGTTGGGTCCTATCATTTATCATTTATCATTCATTTGCATATCACTTAGATTCTCTATCATCTTCATCTCATTAACACTTTATCATTTTCATATTCATTTCATGTTCCTTCTATACATTTGCATCATTTCATTCATTATCATATCTTATCATATCATTTTCCTTCATTATCATATCTTATCTTATCATTTCATTTATCATTCATTTCATTCATCATTTTCAATATCATAGAGTTCATTTCATATCACTTATCATTTTCATACATGTCATTATCATTGCATTTCATTTTATCATTTCACTTAATCATCATTACAGAACATTTAAATTCATATCATGTTGTTAATCATCCTATCATTTTCCATATCAATTCATTTTGCAAATTCATAATGCATATCATGAACACAACATTCATTTGTCATCCTTTACTTACATTTGAAAATTCAAAAAAAACAAATATTCCATATATGCATTTTCATATCATTTTCATAAGTCATCCACCTACATGACATCATTAGTATGCCTCATCATAATATAAAACATCATCTTGCATATCATGTTAGTCATCCAATCATTAAAATGCATATCAAAATCCATAACACAGAAATAAATGCATATCACAGCATATCATCAAAATTCATCGCCATTGCATATCATCACTCATCATCAACAATACAAATGACCAAATATCCAATGTCCAAAGAAAAATACATGAGATATGATCAACAATCAATGTACATGCTCCAAAAATGATATAAATGTGTGACAGGTATCTGAACCATATCAAAGTGAACCATATCAAAGTGACCCATATCAGTGACCCATATCAAGTGACTCCTATCTATCAAGTGATCCATATCAACGCGCAATTCATCTACTATTTGTTTTCTATCGTAGAAAGCAAATTTATCAAGCACTTTATCAATCAGTTACTCTTTGTTTTTCTATTTTTGGGAAGCAAAGTTATCAGTTCATCATCATCATTTTATCATTTCAACAGGGGCATCTTTTACATCATTTATCAGGAGCTAAATCAGTCTCTCCTCCGCAGAATATCATTATCTGATATCGATTTACCTCCATATCCTCATCCGTGATTTACCTCCCGAGGGGGCATCATCAGCAGCAACATCGAAAGTGCATTAGGGGCAAAAATCTTATTTTCTTTCAAGCAATGTGTTTTACACATCACTTCAAAGAGGGGAAAAATGTATACGTCTAAAAATGGTCATGATTAAGCTTGTTAATTAATTAAATATGATTTATTTAATTAATTCCTCTAATGTCATCTACATATAAATAAATTTAATTATTTATTTATATCGTTCATCTTCTAAATTCTTCTACCTTAAATTAAATAAATAATTTTATTTAATTACTAACATTTCTACCCTCCGCTTAATTAAATTAAATAAATTTGTATAATTTATTTATATTTAATTATCATTTGGTTCTAAAGTTTAAATATTTTTGAATATTTAAATAATGGAATATTCTCCATCCCATATTTGAATTTAAAATATTAAATATTTTATTTAATATTTTCCATCTCACCCTAATTTCGTTTTCTTAAACATAATTAAATATGAGTTATTTAATTATGTGGGTTTCCATTTCCATCTTCACTCCTAAATTAAATAAATTTTAATTTATTTAATTCTAATTCATTATTAACTCACCTTTCCAAATTCTAACTCAGTCTTCGAAATGGAAATTTCCCTTTGAAACTCAATGAAGAAAAGGGAAACCTTTCATCCTCTTCTCCACTTTCAAAAATCTCCCGCCGTCCATTCGAACAAGCTTAATCCGGGCCGTCGATCAATTCAGCCAATCAAATCCGTTTGAAAACTCTATAAAAGCCAGTGCAAATCCAAGATTTTGTTACTTACATACAACTTATACACATGTCGTGCATATTTTCATCTTGTTTATTGCAATCATATCATTTTCAGCATCACAACAATCTTCTCATCTTAGCATAGCTTTTGCATTTAGCATAGTTTGCATGTTAAATCTCATTCTTTAGCTGTCATTTTGTTGAGCTTGGTCTATTGATCTGAGAGCTATCTAGAAAACAACAAAACGTTGAAGATAGAGGAAGATACGACAATTTCAAGAAGCTGTTGCTACAGTTTGCATATTCTGTTTCTTTTTTTTCAACTTCTTTGATTTAATGTCTTATTAATATGTGTTTGATTTCATTTAGATTGATCCAATATTTCACACACACGGTAATAAAATTAAATATATTTAAAATTATACTTTTTGGGAAGCTTATAATAAGAACTACATATTTACAAAAAATAAATTTTAAATGAATTCATTTGATCCCAAAAAAGGTAAATCAAAAGTGTTTTTTATCAGCATTTTGATAGGTGTAAAGGAGACTCTATTATAGGTATGGTTTAAAACTAGCGGGGTTCTATCCAAGGGTATTTGATCTAAGGTAGTTTGATGAAACCCTCTTCAATTGGAATGATTTAAATGGAAATTTTTAAGGCTTAAATCATTATATTTTCTAAAAATATGTGATTTCATCAAAAATTAAAATCTCCCTAAAATTGTAAACCAGCTTTGTAGGATCACCCAATGCCAATATGATGTACAAGCATTAGAGTACAAGAAATTCTAAACATGCATTCCTTTAGAAATCATTAACTATTTCCCAAAATCGCAAGCATCAACTACCAACTGTGGAGGGTTGCAGACTAGAATATTAAAGGGTACATCTTGAATACCAGTCCAGATACCAAACCAAAAAACCAGATCAAGCACTATGACTTAAGCTTGCAATCACAACATGGTGACATTAATTATAACACAAAACTATAGAGATGATCATTCTTCATTCTTCCAACAAGAAATTTATTGGAAGATGGTTGAGGTTCCTTAGATTTCACACTAACATCCATGGGAGAATACAAGATAATAAACAAAGACTCTAAAAAGGGAAAGGAAAAATCATACCCTTTGAAAGCATCCACTTCAACCACTTTCGAAAAAAGGAAAACATACAAAACAAACTTTGATGAAACTAACTATCAACAACCTTTTAATCCCAAAGAAATGAAAAAGCTCTATGGAAAAGATTACGAACTTAGGATATAGTGGAAAAGGATGTGGTGCTAGAGAACAAGGTATTTGTGTCCCTATAGAGCTAAACATGCAAGAAACAACTCATGGTCTTGGTTATTTTCCTTTCATAGAAATAAACTCATCAAACAAACCTTCACTTAGTATTAACACTGTTACAAAATATTTCTCTAAGCCAACTTTAAGGGTAGTACATCCTGAACTGATAGACACTAGTGGAATTGATTGTTATCCTTTGGAAGAAATGAAAGAAACAAAGAAATCTTCACTTAATGTCAATTTCAACACATAAAACACTTATTTTTTTAATTTGATAGATTTTACACACTCACGTAAAGGAGAGTACAAAAACTCACAATCTAAAGAGTCTTGTGTAGGTATGATATCGTCTCCTAAACAAAAGATATCTTTGTTGAACAATAAAAAAACATCCTCTACTTTTGATGAAGAGAGTATCTTATTGAGACTCCTCCATGATCGTTCGATAGCTCTCCCTCTAAGAACATGAAAGAAATTCTACTATAAACATTCATTTTGTGCATATCATAGAGTTCATGGTCATTCTACTTGTGAATGTAAGGCTTTGACAAACAAAATTTAATATCTTAAGGATTGTGGTGCTCTCCCTTGGGTTGAAGCACCTTGTTCCTATTTTTTTGGCTCATCCTTGTCCTACGCTAAGTGGGGGCAAGGGGTTATATAGCCCTCTTCTCACATGTCACTTGTCATCTCTTTTGGCTAGTTGACCACCTTTCATGTATATATAATAGAAAGCTTGGGATGTGGATGACATGTCGTAACTTGGCTCACATGTGAGGTACTGAGTTTTGGAGGAAACCCCTTCTCTTCTCATGACATGCTAGATTATTGGAAACATATGACTTGGCATAGGGCTTTATGAATACACTCTCATTTTTTCTTTATTATTAGCTTTTATCATGTGCTACTTTAAAGTAATTTCTTTAAAGCGGGACCATATATTGGCATTATTTTTGCATTTTTCATGTTCCTTGTGTGATTTTCTTCCTTCTTGTGATCTGTCCTTTTCTTGGTGGTGTCACTGGGTTTGATTTCCTTCAAGAGTGTGATATTTCCTTGTCCTCTCTTGGAAACATCAAGTACAATGTTCCCTAAGATTAGACATTTTCACTTGTCCTCTCTTGGAAACACTAAGTACAATGTTCCCTAGGATGATACCTTACACTTGTCCTCTCTTGGAAATATTAGGTACAATGTTCCCTAGGATGAGACCTTGCACTTTTCATCTCTTTTAAACATTAAGTACAATGTTCCCTAGGATGAGACCTTGTATATATCCTCTCTTGGAGACATTAAGCACAATGTTCCCTAGGATGAGACCTTGCATGAACTAAGAAAAAACCCTTCAAACATCATTCTTTTTGCATTGCATCTTTGTACCTTATTAAATTCATGGAGGTATGGTTTTGATATGGTCCCTTGGGTCTCACCTAGTGAAAAACTAGCTTCACTAGCCATTGTGAGTGTGTAATTTCTTTTTCTCTTATCATAGCCATTGGGGTATGACTTTGATACATGGACCTCTTTTGGCTCATCTAGTGAACACCTACCTTCACTAGCCCTTGTGAGCATGTCTTTCATTTGCATAGTGGATAACGCATTCCACTATTAAGCCTCTCTTGGACATAGCCTAGACCCAATCAATAGTGTGTTTGATGGCCCATCAAAGCTTGATCTATAGCATTTTCTTTCTCCTTTTCTTTTTTCCTTTTTTTGTTTTCCTTTTCTATCTTTGATGGTCTATGCTTGTGATTTGGTTATGGCTTCATATATCATTTGGAAGTGTTTTCCTTTGTGCTTATGTTGGTCTATCATAGGATCTTGATCCTGGGGGCTTGATCAACCCTCTTGGTTATTGTTATCCTAGCTTACTAAAATTCATACACTAGGACCCCTCTTGATTGAATGGTTGGATAATTTAGTGTGATTTTGAAGAAATTACATCCTCTCACTAAAGTGGGAGCTAAATGTAGTGTAGAAAAATGCATACCCTTGCATTTTCACACTTTTTTGGGACCACCTTGCTTTATTTATCCTTATTTATGTCTTAATTGGTCCTATTTTGCATCCACAAGCCTAATAAAATACATCTTTTTTTGGCTAATCTCGACTAACATCGAAGGATAAATGATAATTTAATGATTGTTTGTGTCCCTAATTTTTTGATTGGGACTAAGACACCACCTATGGCATCATTTTCCTCCATAGGTCTACCTAATTTTGAAAGCACCTAAAAAGGTGACTTTTGGAGTCTGTGCCCCAATTTTCATTCCTCGAGACTAAGATGCCACCTAGGGCATCTTATTCCCTCTTGAGGTATTTTCAAGATTTAATTTCAAATTCTTTCTATGATTTAGACTTCTTTAATTAATGAATTCATATGTCAAATTATTGTGGTGTAATTTTGAGATATTAAGAATGAATAAGTATAAATACAAGGTTCTTCCACTCATTTTTCATATTCAAGAATATCAAGTATTCAAGTATTCATTTAATAGCATTCAAGAGAAATTCATCAAGAATTTGGAGCCATCATCATGATTCAGCTTGCATCCTATCAAATATCTTATTGCATCATGTGTATTTTTGAGCTAACATTTATGATATAGGGTTTTGATTCAAGAAAACAATTCAAGTCAAGATCTATCAAGTAATCCATTGATTCAAGATCTACATTCAAGCTAGCCACTTCACACAAGTTTGTAGATTTCATAACAAAGGTTTGTTGAGTTGTACCATTGCATGTTTGTGATTGCAGATTTAGGTTGAAGACTTGAAGATCATTTGAAGTGAAAATTTGCAAATTTTCATTACAAAGTTGACATCTTCATGTAAACTCACCTACAGACCATATCTAGAAGTTTCAAAACCTGAGATCAGAGAAGACAAAAGTGCAGACATCAAGCTTCAGGATCACATTTAGTGATTTTAGAAATTTATATTTGGAATAAGACGGTAGCAAGGGCATCTTAGTCCTCCAAATGGAATTTTGCAGAGATTATTTTGGATCCTATTTCAGCATCTGAAGATTTTGTATTTTCCCCAAAAAATAGCAAGATGACTAATAAGATAGGTAAGGGTGCCTTAGTCCTCCATAGCACATTTTGATAGCTTCTTTTCATTTCTAGAACCCTCTTCACATTTCAAGACTTCCCAAGTACACACTTCATAACTTCATGTTACTTAATTTCATCATTTGCATCCTTCATTTAGCTTACATTACTAGGTTTTGTGAGTTGAATGTTAAAGTATCTTTTCCAAGCTTTTTCTTGGTGGTGAACCCCTCAAAGCCTAAAGAATCCCCCCTAGTTCACCCTTGTTGATAATTGACTCACATTTGGGTTGATAGTCAATCTAATTTGGGATCCTAGGGTATATTTGAATGACCTTAGGGGAAAAAGGTGGTCTTCTATGACCTAGGTTATAAAGCACTCATTTCTCCTACTATTCACACACTAATCTAGGGCTTTACTAATTAATTGAGGTTAATTTTTCCTTAATTGTCCCCTTAAATTCAAATCCAAGCCTTATTTATTGGATTTTTTGAGGGATAAAACTTGACACTCATTAATAATGTTACACAACACTTAATTTTGCAAGGTATGAGTCCTAGTCTAGTGACTTAGGACCCATTTTCCACCTGGAGAATGGGTCTTCCTTAACTTAGGACACCCATTTTGAACATATTATTGGTAGGATTTTACTAATTTCAAATCCTAGGTTTGATGTTAGCTTGTGTTATTTGAATTTTGAGATTTAATCATAAGATAAGTATAAATATAAGGTTATTTCACATAGTTTCAACTAAGCAATCCTAGAAATTTTCAAGTGATCTTAAGAAAATTCAAGTGAGAATTATAGAGAATTCAAGATAATTGCAAAGGAATTCAAGGGAATATTATTGAAGTTTACTACAACAATCAAATATCTATATCATCATGTCAAAAGCATAGTGCATCATGCATGGTGTTGAGCTAATGTGTTGATGTAGCATTGAATATCCAATCCAAGTATAGTTTCACATCCAAATTCAACATCAAGATCTACATTCCTTAAAGCCACTTCATGTTGGATTGTTGATTTATCATCCAAGACTTCATCTAAGCTATCATTGTTTCATGTTTCATTTCTTTTGTTTCATCATAAGGTTTACTTACCATAACGGAGTTTGAACAAAGAAAACCAATATTTCTTATCAATCAACAATTTTCTTCTCTCTTGATGTGTGATTGTAGGTTTTAGGTTGAAGATTAAGTGGGGAACAAAATTTAAAATATTTTTCAAAGTTGCAAAGTTTTAAAAGTTGTCATTTTTATTGCAAGATCACATAAAGTACTATACAAAAATTATTTCTGACTTTCAAGAGATAAAATCCTAGGATCTAGGAGTTTAGGCATTGAAGAAGAGGATCTTGAAACTAATTTTCTAGAACCCTAGCAAGGACCCATTCATCACTGGATGAATGAGTCCTTAGTGAGGCTTTAAACAACACTTTTTAGAAAAGGTACACATCAATTTAGCATCTGAAAACCTTCCTATTTTTTGTTATAATAGTTAGGTTTGTTTTCATATTGTTATTTATTCATTATACCACTCATATTTGAGTGAAACATCTAATCAAAAATTGTGTGCACCCATTTTTTTACCTCATTTGGTGATTGCGCCCTCTTTTTCTATGTTTTAGTCCTACACTAAGAAGATTATACTAGAGACCCTTGACATAAAGAACAACATCTATCTTATTCTTACCATCAAAACTAATTGAACCTTTTCAACATATATTAGTAGATGTGGCATCACCAAACTTAAGAAAACCACCATCATAGTTCATAAGCTTAAAAAACTTAATCTTATCACCTATCAAATGATTTCATCATCCACTGTCAATTATCTAGTAGTTCCATTCCTTTGTAGCAAGAAAAAAATAAACATAGTTACTTCAATACCATGACCTATTTTTGAAGCAACTTCCTTTACACATTTCTCAAAGTTAGCAAAATTAGTCCCAACTTTTAAATCTATGAATAGACATTCATCGCTTCAATCATCTAGAAACTTTGATTCCTCATCATTAGATATACTATTATCTTATTTATCATAATAACTCTTCTTGTATTATTTACCTTTATGATCTTTAAGTTTGTCATTTGCAACATTTATTGGGCATTTAGAAGTATAATGACCTATCTTTCCACAATTAAAAAATTTAAAGGGTAACTTATTGTAGACATGAAAAATTGGCATCATGCATTCAATTAAGTCATATTTTTCCATCCATCAAATAAATCAAGTTTATTTGATTAATCTCTAAAGTCCCATTTAAATTAAATAAATTCATCTTTAGTACTGACATCATCCTCTTTGATTAAATAAATCAAATATTTATTTAATTAATTCTAAATCATTTTCCATCTCCTTTTAATTTATTTGAATCCATAAGTATAATTCAAAAAGTCAAATCACCTAATCTTCACTTAAGTTAATCAAATCATGATTAATGTTAATATAATGCATGACACATTCTCTAGCTTTTCCCACTTGCACAAATAAATCAATAATTCATTTATTAAATATTCATTTTCTTTGAACAAGGCATAAAAATGGAATATTCCTCCATTACAAATCTCCCTCCAAATGGCATGAGTCCTTCCAACAAGGAATTTATTTCACCTTACAAGTCCTTTTTCATTGAGCCAAGTGGCCATTACTCCATTTGACTCTCCCTCCACCTTGTCATTTCAACATTTTCAAATTTCAAATATATGCATTTATGGGAACATTCATAAAAAATTGCACATCCTTGGCCCATTCACATGGTGACAAGTGGCTCCTTCCTATTGGTTGAGTTTTTGGCCCACATTCATCCCTTTTTCCTCTTCTCTCATCAAAATCTTCTATAAATAGAGAGGTTATCCTTCATTTTGATCATCCACACTCTTAGTATATTTGTTATACACACATTTATCTTGAATCTTGATCACCATCTTGCATCTTTTTCATCATTTCATCTAGGAGCCTATCAAGGATTGGGAAAGGGCTTCTTTCCACATCAAAGAAGCACCAATCCACTATGAGATAGGGATTTGATCATGTTTTCATATGCTTGCAATTAGTTTTTTTTGTTCTATTTAGTTTGCATATCTTAGCATGATTAAGTATTTCATAGGGATCTTAGGTTTTCTTATTTTGAATTGACTAACTAAGATTATTGTGGTCATTGTTTGAAGCATTTCAGATTTAAGGTTCACACTTACCTATATACTTGTGAGTTCCCTTTTTCAATCTTCTTAGTAAATTTGCTTCCACCTCATCAAGATCATCTAGATTTGATTTATCATCCTTCTCTTCCTTGGTGACTTAAAATTAGTTTCTTTACTTCAAGTATCACTAAAAAACACTCTTAATTAAAAATTAGTTAAAGCACCAAACATCTAATCTCTATTATATTGATCCAAATTTTTAGTTTCCTTAATAGAAAAAACTTTAACACTATAAGATTTGGGAAGAGTTTTCAATAACTTTTTCCCAACTTCAATTTCCTCCAATTTTCCACCAAGACCATTGATAGAATTGAAATTTCATCCATCTAGAGCATGTAGCCTGCAATATCTTTATCTTCATACATTCTTAGGGTTTCAAACATGGCTTTAAAATTTTACATCTTTTCTTGCTTGATCTTCTCATCCCCTTCATAAATACTCTGTAACTTTCCCCAAATCATTTTAGTAGTCTTGAGACTTATCACCTTCATAGGTTCTCGATCAAAAATTCCACTTAGATAGCATTCCTTGCTTTCCCATTATTCTCATATTCCTTGATCTCATCATCACTTCACAATCCAACAATAGGCATAATATATCCATTCTCAACAGACTCCTAGACACCAAACCCTAGTAAAACAAGAAAGATTTTCATCTTGGATTTCCATTAAGCATAATTCATTCCATCAAATATGAGAGCTTTGATACCCTTCTTGTGCACCATTTAGATCTATCTCAAGTGGTTAATATTCTTCTAAGGAACCACTACTCTAATACCAATTTTTAGACTCACAGGACAATTGAGATAGGGGAAGTGAATCAATTGTACATTAAAACATTCAATCCCCCATTATCTTTCAAACCCTTATCAAGAATTTGTGGAATGTAAACATATGAAAGAACAATATGAAAATAGCCATACACAATAGAACACAATATTTACATGGAAAAACCTAAATCAAGGAAAACCATGGTGTGGATTATCTCACATATATATGAATAACAAAAAATATAATAGGCTCACTGCTAGAATGGCTCATTGCCTAGAAAGAAAGAAATAATCATTGCCAAGGGTTCACTGCTTAAAGGACTCACTATCTAAAATAGAAATAAGATAGAAGAAATTATTACAGAGAGATTCACTATCTCAAAGCATTAGTAGAACCACCACAACCATCTACAAACTTTGGTTCACTTCCTCTAGCAACTTTAGGTATACTAGAAATGTAGAAATATTCTACTCATTGCATCTAGTAGCCTTAGGCATTCAAGCTCACACTCAAATCACCACACATCCATACACCTAACATAAAATTTACCTTGCATTCATACCATCTACAACCTCAAAAAACTCTTCATGGTTGTCCTCAATGCACCTCAAATGTGCAACACCAAATAGCTCAACACCAAACACTTCTATAGTGGAGTGAAGGAAGACAACACCATGTTATGATTTAGGTGAAATCAACCTTGTAAATACATTAATTAATTATTTTCATAATATATTTTTCAAATTACCCATAAGAGGTGAAAATGTTTAACCAACAATGGTGAAAGAACTCATGTAAAGACAAAGTTATAGAGCTATAGTTTGTCTTCTAGGAAAAGGAAAAAATAGCTAGGTGTCCCATTTAGAATATCTTATTTTTAGAGGGTTATAACATCTATCATAAGTTGTAAGAGTATCAATGACACTATGACACCTGTCATAAGATTCTATGACACCTATGACACCATTTATGATTGTATTTATGAAAATTTCCTTCCCTATACTCTCATGCATGAGATATGCCTTATGACAGTTGTAAGAGAATTTGTAAGTTGCTATTTTGGGTGGATTTAGTGGATGGAAAGGAGGTAGCTATGATTTTTTCCATGTGGTTTTTCTGCATGTTTTTTGGGGATGCCATGTAATCTGAATGTAAATTAGGGCCTTGAGCTAGAAATATTCATTCAATTTTACAGGAAACAAGGTGCTACTAAATTTTATAGAGTTTTATAGAGAAGTGTATTCTTTTATAATCTCTCTTTGATCAGTAATATACTTGTCTCTCTCTTTATGTGGTGGAGTTTTTTTACTTGGGGTTTTCTCCATGTGAATATGGTCTCATGTGTTATGGTTTTCTTTTCTTGCTTTGATTATGTAATCATATTCATATTAAGGGTTAATATTTAGATTTATATATGAAATTACTACTGTGTAAAGTTTATATTTCAAGATTTCTTCACCTTTTTTTATAAAATGGTGTCAAATCTAACAATTTTGTTGAGAAAGGGACACTTTTCTATTGAGTGTTGAAGGTCTCTTACTATAGTGGGAGATTTTTCCTTGTGTTATTTAAAAGATTTGTAAAAGATTGTATACCATGTCTTCTACCTCTCATCTCAATATTGAGAAGTTCAATGGCACTGGTTACAATATGTGGAAATTGAAGATGGAGGATCTCCTTGAAGAGAGAGATCAGTGATTGGTATTTTCAAATGAAAAGAAGCCAGGCAAAGTGTTTAATGAAGATTCTAGAACAAAATGGACAAGATGGAATGAGAAACCATTTGGTTGTGTCTTGAAAATTTTGTCCTCTTGAATTTTCAGAAGAATCTACTACATATAATTTGTGGAAGAGGATAGGTAATATCTATGAAACTAAAATTCTAACTAATAAGTTCTATCTCAAAATACATTTGTATTCTTTGAAAATGAAGGATGGTGATTTTGTACAAACCCTAATCCTAGTACCTGCAAAACAACATGAATAAAAACATTATAAGGTGAAATGCAAGCAAGAACAAGGATTGCTCAGGTAATTCATTTGAATAGCAAAAGAGATAGAATATGAAATGAAGAACATAATGAAATTTAAAAGCATCTCAAATCCTATTCTAAAGCAAACAAACTTCTAATATCTTAAGGGAATTGGTGCCAATTTGATGTATAAATTCACCCTTTTCCAACTCCTATGATGCAAGATTGATGTGTGATGATAATTGATCCACTTTTTTGATGCTTGATGAGTTCTCTAATAGAAAAATCTGCATAACCTATCTAAGATTCAATGGTAATGGATCGGAATTGATAATGATTTGAGCATGGTAAGTTTACTCAATTTGTGGATGATCAAATAAGGGAATTAGCCTCTTATTTATAGATGAGATTGATGGATGAATGTCTAAAATAGAGCAATTTGGGAAAAAATTAGCCAATGGAAAAGTGCCACTTGTCCACTTGTGAATGGATGGAGTATGTGCAAGTTTTGAAGAATGTGTCCATAAATGCATATATTTGAATTTTGAAATTTTTGAAATGGCATGCAAGAGGGAAGGAAGAATGAATTTAATGCCACTTGGCTCAAGGAAAAGGACATGTAAGAGAGATTAAATTCCTTGTTGGAAGGACTCATCCCACTTGGATTTTGAATTCAAACTTGGGGAATATTCCTTAAAAGATTCCTTGTTGAAAGAAAATAGAAATTTAATAAATAGATTAAAATCCTTTATTGGTGCAAGTGGAAAAAGATGGAGGATGTGACATGAGGAGAGATTAAATTAATCCAGGTTGATTAATTTAATGAAGGGATTAAGTGATGTGACCTATTTGACTTAAATTTGTGGATTTATTTAAATCAAATATGAGAAGAATGTGATAAGGGATTAATTAAATAAGGATTTTGATTTATTTAATTAAAAGAGATGATGTTAGTTTAAACTAAATAATGTTTTAATTTATTTAAAGTAATAGATAGAATTAAAATATTTAATCAAATAAAGTTAATTATTTAATTAAATAGGATAATTAGATCAACATGGTCAATTTAATTATCAAGAAAAGATGACTTAATTAGATAACTGATTTATTTAATTAAGAGAGGAATACTAACGAATTTAATCAAATAAAGGTATTCAATTAGATGGTTAGACCAAAGGATGATTCAGGATGAAATGATGTTAGTGGTCAGGATTAGATGCATAATGTCAATCACTACATTTTACGTGTTTACATTTTTCCCCTCTTTGAAGCAATGCACTCATTGCATTGGTTCAAAGAATAAACAGTCTCGATCAAAGCAAAAAAATATATATTTTCCACAATCTTGCCCCACTGCTACCCAGTGAGAGGAAACATGCCATTATATTTCCCCCTCAAGAGATTGGATGAAAATTTTGATTTTTGGGGAGTCTCGCAAAAAAGAGGAAAAGATTCCCAATAGGTCCAGAAAGGCTCCAAGAGGCTAAAAGCATGTCTAAACACAATAAAAAAATGTAAAACATGCCTCAAATAGACAAAAACAAGTTCAAGAGTCCAAAACCCTAGCAAGATAGCTAATCAGAGTGAAAAAAACCCTAATTTTCAAGGTTAAAAAGGCTCTAAGGGGTCACTTTCAAGTTATTTTCACACACAGCCCTCTAGAAAATTTGAGATCTAAGCTCTGATCTCCTGATGATATGGCACAATGATAGGTCTTGATGCACATTTCCGATTGAGTCTGAACATACCAGCGACCACCTGACATTGGGGCACTAGTAAGTGATCCTTATTGAGCTTTATGTCTCATTTTTTGTGCTTATTTAATGCATTTAAAGTTAGTTACTTTGCAGCGGCACTATATAGTGCCACTCAAAAATCAAATTGCATCACTCGGTGTCGAATTGCTACACGGCGGTGGAGTTTGAACTTTAAAAATAAATTTCAAACTCTGATGCTCACACACCCACCAGCAGGGTCATTTGAAAGTGTGACACAATGATGCTTGATTAAGCAGGAATCATCCCAAAATGTGCCACTCAGAAGAAAAGTGCACCATGACAGTGCACTTTCTACATTTTGTTCCTAGTGTCGTAATTTGATAAAAAATCAAACTACGTCACCTTCACAGATAGCAACACTGGAGTGATTCTTCAGACTCTCAGCATGAAATTTTTCAAAAAAATAACATGGTGACTCTTACTAATATAAGACGTGGTGAGGGAGCTCTATTCCCAAGAGCACAGGTCATGGGAGCTCTTCGGTTATTTGCGAGATCTTAGTGACAAAGAGCAGGATTGATTATAGGACATGGGGTTGTGGTACATCGTATACGCAGTGTATGTGCACACTCACCTTGGGATGATGTCAGTGCTTGTTCTACCTTCCTACTGGCAAGGACATTGTCACTTTAGAGGATGTGTGGTGCATCCTAAGATTGTCGATTCATGGTCAGTGTATTATTTTTGATATGGATGTCGAGTGGGATGCCTGTCACACAATCCTCACCACAGAAGACGTTATTTACTATGAGGGTCAGATTGAGCTTGAGCATCATAGGGTGCTAGCCTCTCCCTTCCACTTGGTTGTTGCAGCCATCATTTCAGGTCTTATTGCTCTAGATCAATGAGGCTAGTACTTTAGTCCTAGTTTAGGACTCTGCTGGGAGTGCATGGTGATGTGTGATAGGCCTAATCTTTTTTCCTAGGGGCTGATTCTTGCTTCACTGTATAGAGATTTGCACAAGTATGTCTACATCGATGGAAGAGCACTTGGGGCAAGTGTCACACTTCTCCATGTATGGGTGTGGGAGCACATCGATGTTCTTCGATCGTGAGTTGCTGCAATACTGATGGGGTCTGATGATCCCCTTATGTGGCATTACAGACGTGTTATGTCCTTCACACACATGGGCAAGAACGAGATTCCCTACTAGAGGAGAGTTCTAGATGAGATGCAGTCTTTTACATGGTATCCATACCTTGGTCGACCTGGATGGGCTGATGATGCAGAGCATATTTTCCTTGCCCACCAGGACCACTTCATGCAGGGGTGAGAGCATGCAATGGTGGAGCGATACCTGCCTGAGCACATTCAGCATCAGTTCAGTAAGCCTCAGGACCCACCAGATGATGATTATGTGACCATATTTTCCTGCACCATGTCACAGGTTTCATGGGGGAAATACATTCCTATTTCAAAGGTTGTGGATCGCTTTTAATAGTTGGTGGGCCATCCTTGGGTTTATGATCAAGGGGCCTATAGATCTAAGGGTTACAAAGGTGTACAAAGATTGGTTCTAGCATCCCCTATAGTTGACAGTTCCAGGAGCAATCCCCATTTGTCGGAGGATGAGGGATAGAGGGGGAGGATGAGGATGGAGAGATAGCACATGGCAGGATTAGCAGATCAGGCCTCTAGTTTAGCCAGTTCAGCCAGGTCAGGCTAATGTTTAGATGCATGACCAACAGTAGGTGCTAGCTAGGTAGTAGGAGTAGGTAGGTGCACCACCATGAAATGGGGGTGAAGATCAGCCTCAGGTGTAGCCTCCATGAACACAGCTAGCAGGGCAACCAGTAGGGCAATTGGATCATCCAGATACATTGATTGCATAGCTATAGGCCCAAGTTTATACCATGATAGTAGAGAGGTATTAGGCCAGGACCAAGAGAGATCAAGCCAGGGCTGAGAGAGACTAGGCTATTTTGTAGAGGTAGGCTGCAGAGTTGCAGGTGGTCGTAGAGATGGGCCGAAGATAGCAGTTGGTGAGCATGGAAGCCTCCTCCTCCTAGCACACAATGTCCCTTCGATCCTATAGAGAGGTCATCTAGGAGGCCAATTACTATCGCATGCACTATCATCAAACCATGCCTAGAGTAGAATGGTCTCCAAATTACTCGTAGCAGACTAGCCACAAACTAGTAGAGGGTCATGGTGATAGGAGCGAGGGCAGCAAACAGGACGAGTAGAGCTTGTTTTGATTGAGATGATACTTTTAGTGCTTTATGGGATCCTTTTTGATAGCCTGATGGGCCCTTTTGTACTTATTGATACACATGTACAGTGATCCAATTATTTTGTACTATGACAGTTACCTGATGATGATATATATGAGATGATTTTGATATGATGTGATGTAATGTGTATCCTTTATTTCTGCATTTATGAATGGTTTTATTTCTATATGATATGCAATCATGGTGTAACGTCTAGAAAATGCAAAAGAAAAAGAGGTAAAAGCACACACTCAATGTGATCAAAGCTCTAATGTAATCTAAGCTAAGCAACAAAGAACAAAGGAAAGCCAAAACGTAAATTGAACAATCTCACCCAATATGTACGTATTTCCATGTATCATCTCAATTTCCCTTCTCCATTTCTCTGTTGTAGATAATTGCCCTCATATTTTCAAAGTTCGTGCAAGTATAGCCTATGATAATGATTTAGAAAAACATCAAAGATTCAAGATAGTCACTCCAAAAATCCATAAGATTTCGAGAGAGATTGGAATGATGAAGAACAACTCAATTTATAGAAAATTGATCATTTGAATTATAGGCTAGGATCAAAAAATCAACGAATGGTTGAGATCAAAAGATTAGACATGCATTCTATTAACTGTTAGTAATGACATGAGTGATACCAATTAGAAATAAAAATAAAGTTTAAATAAATGATTTAATCTTCAAGTCTGGTATTCGAAAATAGAAGAATAGTCTTTGCATGAAAAAGATAAGCATGGATGAAACCAACTCTCAGTTCGAATGCATGTACAAGAATTAATTAATTGAATAGAAGTATTTAATTAACATGCATGTACACATAATTGAGTTAGAACTAGATGACTGAATGATATGATGAAGAGATTATTCATGCAAGCAACTCAGATATTAAATCTAGAGTTAACTGAGTGAATTAAATAGATGTCAAGTCGAGTCAAAGTGAATACTTAGATAACTCACACAATTATCTAAATATAGAGGAATGCATTGAAATAGGATTTATGAATTAAATATTTCATTTAATTCAAGATTTGATATTTGAAGAATAATTAAATAAATAAGATTTATCTAATTAAGTGATGAAGGGGTTTAAATGAATAATTAAATAAATAAAGGATTTATTTAATCGAAGAAGAAGGATAAGGTTAATTAGTAACATAATTAAATAAAAAGTGTTTATTTAATTAATCAGATGGAATAAAGAAAAGTATGAATTAATTAAATAATTAGAATGATTTAATCATGATCATAAAGAATACAACTTATTAAGAATATTGAAGTCGCAAGCTTAACCAGATTTCAGTTTCTACACTTTCCCCTCCTTGATACAACGTCATTTTAGCGTTGTGTCACAGAAAATCGATAAAAATATGCCCTAGTCATGCCCCAGTGTAAATAGGTGAATGTATGCCCCTTCGGGAAAATTGAATTTAAAAAAAAAAAATTCAAATTTTTTTGGAAATAATCCCGATTAGTCCATTGGATAGCCAGAAATGCAATGGAGTTGACAAAATTGAATTTAGAGTTGGTAAGGATGGGTACGGTTCGATTGAAATTGGAAGCGGACATGGCCAGTAGAAAAGAATGCCACCAAAAACCCTAGGTATAAATAGAAAATTGGTGAAAAACTAATTCATTTTCACCCACGTAGTTTTGAGATTTGAGATTTTGCTCTGCACCCTCGAAAAATATATCTCTCATTCCTCACACCCAACATTGAGCATACAGGATTTGGACCTTCAGTTGGCCAGCCAATGCGGACCCCCTAGTATGTACCTTAATCTTGACTTTTGAATTTTTGATTTGCACGAATTTCTATGCATTTATTTGCATTTTAAGCTATGCGTCACTTTATTGAAAAGTCGCATGTGAGTGTGTAATCAACACAATTGCATGTGGATCAACGCATTTGTAAAATTACATTGATAGTTAGTGTAGGTTTTACGTGGTTCAACGCATTTGTATTTTAGTTCAACGCATTTAATAAATAACAATGCATTTTCATATAAAATAGCCTCAATTGTTTATTTTTCAATGTAGTTGCATATGATATTTGATTTACGTAGAAGCATTTGTTATCTTGCATGCATTTTCATTTTAATGTGACATAGTTGGGAAATAATGACGCATATGTGAAATTGAACTACGAATTTGGTTTTCTGCAATGCATTTTCAAAATAATGACTCATTTGAATAGCAATTGATTTAGTCATTTTCCACTAGGATAGATGTTTGATGCTGACATGAGGTATGTATAATGCCATTCTAGGTTGTTTTGGACACTATATAAATGTGAGAGTCGAGACCTATGACTTTTCGCTTCCAAGATAGTTTACGAAGCATGGAGAGATGATTCTTATGGCACCTAGGTCTGCTTCATGTGAAAGACATGCCCCAGATTTAGGCAAACCAAGGTCTACTGACAGCATTGTGTGAGCGATGGCACTCAGAGACTTCCCCATTTCACCTACCTACTGGAGAGGCAATAGTGACCCTAGAGGATGTCTACAAGATTCTGAAACTTCCCATCAAAGGCACGAGGGTGAGGTACAATACCTAGAGGGGTGTCACTGAGATGTACAGATACTACCCTCATGTGGATATCAAACAGTTAGGTTTCAATCATTATGAGATTAGATGGTGTGTATTGGTGAAGAGGTATAGGCAGTTGGACTCTTTATTGTGTACATTGATAGGTGGTATAGTGCTTCCTGACCATTGAGGTCATGGTTTTCCTGTGGGTTGGGGGGAGATGCTAGTAGGTATGTTAGAGCAACATGAGATATATGCTTGGGGTCGAGCTATCTCCTTGGCATGTTATATTTTCACTTGCATGATATAGCCTATCAAGAGGCTCAGTCCATGAGTTGTGGTACCACGCTCCTGATGGTATGGGTATGGGAACACATTGCCATTTTTTCGGCCACTGGTTATGGTTGATGTGTAGCACAGAGCACCTTATGCCTTCTGTTATGCAGGGACTAACACTCAGCACCACATGGGAGATACTAGGTATTTCATCCATGCTATTGACACTATGGTATAGTTTACATGGAGACTATACTTAGGATGTGCAGAGTGGTCAGATGAGGATTAGAATTTCCCTTTTTGTTGCCAGACTCAGTACCTGATTGGGTAGACTATTTCACATGTCCACATTATTGAGCAACATTTTCCAAATCATGTATTGCAACAATTCAAAAAGGTACAGGATGTGCCAAGAGGATGGGTTGAGTTCACGAGGTCCTCGCGAGAGATCCCCCTATGGGGTCCAAACATTCCAGTGGCTACTGTTGAGGCAGATATTGATGCATTGCAGGTAGTTCCATGGGGATGGAGAGATGGTCTAGCAGACCCAGGTACCACAGAGGCTTATGATCAGTGGTAGGTCATGCATAGGTCGATACCCCTTATAGATCCAGATTAGCCTACACTGATAAAGCGGTGAGGGATAGGACCACACAATAGGTGTGGTAGAGGTAGAAGTTGAAGAGGTGGAGGGGGTCATGGTGATGATGGAGATGATGGTGGAGGTGGTCGAAAAGGTGGTAGGAGAGGGAGACATGGACAGAGGGGATGAGGGCCACCATTATCACCCATTCGTGAGGAGGGATGAGGAGAGTAGGATGTGTCCATGCTAGATATTGGTAGAGGTGGGGAGGAGGTGCATGTTGAGATTGGTAGAGAGGAGGAGTATCCCACAGAGGAGGGTGTTCCAGAGGTTCATGCAGAGGAGGAGGAAAACATTGATTCCATGGGCTTGCTTGGTGCCTATCAAGATGATGATGAGGAGGATGATGATCATGAGTGAGAGATTCGGGATAGGGGTATGTGCAAGATCATCATGGAAAACATAGGCCCTTAAGTGGCAAAAAATTTAGAAAAATCAAAGTTAGGTAACTTGACCTAAAAATTTGAATAAGTTATCTATATTATTTCAAAAATATGTAAAAATTGAATGTAGTTTCTAAACTACTAGGTTTTTTTGTTTTTTAAAAATTCTATTTGGTGAAATTTGAAATTTCAATGTAGTAGTGCTTAAATTTTAGGAAAAATAAAATTAGGTGTCTATTTGACCACCTACCTAACAAAAATGATGATATTTTTTATAAGATTTTAGAAATAAGTAGAGGGACTCATATAGAGATGTGATGCATATTTTTTTCCAGTAAATAATTAATTATTTTTATTACAACTTTTAAAATATAAAACTGTATGTCTAACCGCTTTAGAGTCAAAACTTCATGAAATTCAATTTTTCTTTTGAATCCTATAGTATAAAACATAGAATGTGACACATGTTTTGGATTCAAAAAATGTGATACCATTTGAAAGCTATAGATGTTTTTCAATTTTCCTATCAATTAGGACTTTATTCGTAATTCAAATAGAAAATGAATAATAATTATTTATCAAATTCAAAGTAAAGCATAATTTATATTGGTGGAAAGATGAGAATCTCGTTTAAAAACCCTTTTCATTTCATCAAATTTGGGTAAAAAAAAAGTTATCAACCACATATCCTACAAATACCCATCATATTGCCACTTTTTGGCCCATCATGATCCTGCACATACCCACAAAATTTTGGAGGAGTTGGAGGATGAGGATGATGGTGTGTTGAGGGTTAGATAGGTTGAAAAAGGAGTAGTTGGTCCTGATACTAATAAACTTCATGCCCAAATTGCATCCTTAGAGGAGTAGATGAGGGTTATGATGTCTGAGAGAGATTTGTTATAGATGGAGAGGGAAAGAGCCATCGTGGATAGAGATCAGGCCATAGCTTAGAGGTAGGAGACCGAGTAGAGATTCACAGAGATTAGATCTCTATGTACTAGGCTAGTAGCTACATTTTCTAGAGAGTTAGTCAGATTTGAGGAGAGGGAGGCTTATTATCAAGATTTATATGAGGCAGAGGTTCCTCCAAAGAGACGGGCTCCCAACTTCTCACAGGCACATAGTAGCAGGTCAGAGACTAGGATCCACACCAAGATAGTTAGCATAGAGGGTGTGGAGTAGCCACGTAGATCAGGTCCATATAACAGGCCACACTCAGGTCACAGGTCATTAGGATCTCAGCATCAATCATCTACACACTCTAGTCATGATAGCATTGGTAGTTCTGGATAGGGACATTTCTTGACGTGTACTAAGACATTGTATTATGATCAGATAGCCTGTGGGCTTCCATATTTATGTGATACAATATGAAATTGTGATGTAACACTTTTGAGGGATATATATACGATTTTGGCGGTGATTCACATGATATGCAATTCTATTTATTGATTTATGCAGTCTATTATTTATACATGTTATGTCTATATGAGATGCCTATATAATGTATAATCATATCTACTTTATGATGTGTTTATGCAGCCTATGATGTATGTATTAATATCTTATGATGTCAATGAATGTGATGTATACAACTTATGATTATGATATGTGATATGATGTTATTTGTACAATGATTTTTTACATGTGATGCTATACATTTGTAATGTGATGCATGTTTTTACAATTTGTTAGGCACATGGAATTCTTATGTTATGTATTGTATGATGATGAATATCTATTATGCCATGATGTCCTGGATATGATAAATGCCTATATGTATGTATTTTTATAACATGTATGTGTATATGCAGGATGATTTATTATTTGTGTGTGTCACATGACTCCGTCGCAATGCAAGAAAGAAGAACTATTAGTATGGAAAGCAAGATATAGAAGTAATAAAAGAAATGAGATGAATGTTAGTATTAGAAATCTTTGATGTTTCATTGTATCAAAAAAGGTGTTTCCCTTTATCATCATTGGGTGGGACTAATACAAATGGAGAAAAACACCATGATATGACATAGATCAAGGTGTGCAAGGTCATCCACTTGCTAATAACAGACAGTCACAAACAAGGATTTTCATAAACTCAAACTAAGGGCATAAGTTGCCCCAGTATTTTTGTCAAGACAAACCACAGACAACAAACAAAATAAAAGACAGGTCATGAGACATCATCGATCCTCTAAATCCTTCATGGGACATCCTTGAGGAAACTAGTAACAAGACTCAAAATAAAATTTAAAAGAAAGTTGATAGACAACAGTCAAAGAAAACAAAATTTTGATACATTGTTGCTTCTCTAAATCCTTCACGGGACATCCTTGAGAAAGCTAGTAACATAATTCCTAGTCATCAAGTCAAATAAAACGATAAGATAAATAAGCCATAAAGTCAAAGCCAATAAAGTATTTATCAAAACTTGATCTGTTTGTTTTATTGTTTCAATTGATAAAAGGATTTATTGATAAAGCCTAATTGTAGGAGATACACATACCAGATAAGACTATGAGTCTAGTTTTGATGTTATGACTATCTGTATAAGGCATGACAAAGCCTAGTTTTAGATAGACATGTATCGTATAAGATGTTGAGTCAGATGTTGTTAATGTGATATCCTATATAAGGCTATGTTGATTTGATTGACATTGTCTACATGCAGGAAGGACTCATCCTATATAAGACTTAGATTATTTTACTAATATCAGTATTTAGGAAGGACTCATCCTGAATAAGACACAGGTTGATTGTTTTGATAATGTTAGTTTCTAGGAATGACACATCCGGTAGCAGACATTAGTTGATTTGTTTTGATTTTTTTCTTGGTAATTTGTTTGATATGACTTAGAGACATTGCTGACTTGTTCACCAGATTGATGCATGACTTGATATGATGTGTGGACAATTGATTGTGTGTGATGATGAACCCTAAAGTACTGACCTAGTGTGGCCTCGAGGGCTCATCAATTGATGGTGTTTCCTACATTATACATGCAAAGACCTCGTAGTTTGACACGACCAATGACCTTGTCATATAGACATATGGATTTAAGTCATGATTTTATACAAAAAAACCTAAACAAACTGACCTAATGCCTTGGGGGCACATCAGAAAATGGCCTTGTCTACATCCAGTCATAGAGGCAACATAGTTTGAAAAACGACAAAGACTAACAGGTGTGACTAACTTTGACTTTGTTTTTGGATTTTTGACATGTTTTGATTTTTTTGTCTTTTTGAAGTTTTTTTATGTTTTTGGACTTTTTCAAGTGATTTTGTGATGTTTTTTGGATTTTTCTATGGTTTTACGTCTTCTCTACAACCAAGGTAAGAACCAATATGATGCATGTCATGTCTTTTCCCCCGTCTGAGTATAAGACCAACTGATTTTGAATAGGATAAAATGGGGGATATGAAATGCACTTGATGTCAATCATTCCAAGTTATTGGAAAGACTACCACTTATTAAGAATGGTATGTACAAGCGATGGATAAGAAAGATAAGTGATATGTACAGGGATAGAGAGTATATACAAGGATGTGGTGTATGTATAGGGATGTGGACTATGTATAGGGATTAGATTAGAATGATAGTAGAAAAAGGAGCAGAGTCAACTACACATGGCACCTATTGTCTAGGTTTTCACCATGGTACATATCCAAAGTGCGGCCGAAGTGGTTTTCACTATTGGATGAATTATTTCTCTTTACTATTTTCTAGATTACCTAATTTTTTTAGTGTTACCAAGACGCTTGTTTGCCAGGTTCTCACCTTGGTAACTATTTTTTGTTGATTTTCTGAATTTTAAGTATTTTCACTAAGTAAGACAAGGCTCTCAGAAGCTATGCATAGAACTTCTTCAGATGAAAAATATTGATTGGTGAGGACAATGGTTCCCCTTTAGGATTAGAGAGTTGGTACGCTCCTAATCCAAAGGTTTCTATAACAATATAAGGTCCTAACCAATTGGGTTCAAACTTTCCTAGTTTTTCTCTTTCTACTTGATTCTTTGGGTTCTCCATTAAAACTAGGTCACCAATGTCAAAAAAAAATTCAAGACCTTCCTATTATAGCTATGATGAAGGCAATTCATATATTCTTGGAGATGGTCTAGTGCCTTCTATCTTCACTCATCTAGGAATTCTAGCTCATGGAGTCTCGATACTCAGTATTCTTCATCATCAATGTGGCCTTTCGAGGATACCCTCAGGGAAGGAATATCGACCTTAATAGGAAGAATAGCTTTAGAACCAAATACTAGTGAATAGGGAGTGGCACCAGTGAGAGTATGGATTCTTGTGCGGTAAGCCCATAAGGTGGGATTAAGCTGTAAATGTCAATCATAGCCAACATCATTGGCAGTCTTTTTGAGGATTATAATAATGGTTTTGTTAGATGCCTCTGCTTGGCCATTACCTTGTGGGTAGTATGGAGTGAAAAAATGATGTTGAATATGAAATTCATCACAAAGATGGTGGACTTCTTGATTCTTAAATTGGCGGCCATTATCGGTAATTATGGACTAAGGGACACCATACCAATAGATGATATAATTCAGAATAGACTTAGAAATCTATGTGTCAGTAATGTATGTCATAGGAATAGCTTCAATCCACTTTGTAAAGTACTCAATGGCAGTGATAATGAACTTGTGGCCATTGGATGATGTGGGATGAATCTTACCTATGAGGTCGAGTCCCCATTGGGCGAAGGGCCATGGTGATGTTATAGGATGGAGCTCCTATTCTAGTGCATGTATCAAGTCTCCATAAACTTGGAATTGGCGGCATTTCTTTACAAAGACATATAAGTCCTTTTCCATAGTAGACCAATGATAGCCTAGTCTCATAATCTTTTTGGCTAAGATAGGACTGTTGGAATGGGAACCACATATACCCTCATGCACCCCTTGCAAGGTTGCTTGTGCTTTATTAGAATCAATACATCTCAGTAGGGTATTATTTAAGGTGTTTCTATATAGGGTGTCTCTGACGATGGTATATTTGGAAAATTTTTGAAGGAATGTCCTGTGTTGGTTGTTTGACAGGCTAGTGCGTATGATTTTGATATGAAGGTAGTCATATATTTCTTTGTACCATGGGGAACCAGGACCAACAATTTCACCCACCATTTTAGAATCTGGGATATCGTAGGTTGGGACCAAAAGCTATTCAACCAAGAACTCAAATTTAGGCACGTTGTTAGGAATGTCTAGAAGTGATGCAATTGTAGCCATAGTGTATGCTGCCCTATTTAAAACATGAGGTATCTGATGAAATTTTACCTTTTCAAAGTACTCCTTAGATCTATCAGCCATACATTTATATGGATCAAGCTTCTCATCCTTTCTCTTATAATCATCATTTACCTGTTTGATTACTAGTTGAGAATCGCCATATACCTATAGGTTCTTAATTTTCCACTTGACTACCATGTGTAACCCTATCACTAGAGCCTCATACTTTGTTGTGTTGTTAGTACATGGGAATGCAATTCTAAATGATTTTAGGATGGAATCACCCTATGGTGTGATAAATAGTATACCAGCCCTCAAACCATGATTTATATGTGAGCCATCAAAGTACAGTTTACATGTTGTGTTTGTGTCAATTGTAAAAATAAACTCATCAGGAAAGTCTACAACTAATGGGTGATCTTCTTGTATTGTTGTTTCATCTAACTAATTAGCAATGACTTGTCCTTTAATAGACTTTCTCTCTACATATTGGATATCATACTCACTAAGTATCATAACCCATTTGGCTAGTCACCCTATTAATGTTGCCTTGTTGAGAAGATATTTTAGAGGATATATTTTGGCAATCAACATTGTTTGATGGCTTAGCATATAGTGCCTTAGTTTTTGGGTAGCAAATACTAATGCAAGACAGGCACATTCAATGGTACTATAGTTGAGCTCATAACCTACTAAAGTTCAACTAATATAGTATACTATTCTTTAATGACCTTCATCATCATTTTATGCAAGCAATTCTCTGAGTGATTAATGGGTTGTTATAATATAAAGAATCAGTGGTCACCCTTCAATAGGTGGCATTAAGATTGGTGGTGTGAGTAGATATTCTTTAATCAATTGAAAATCCTCTCTGCACCTAACTATACATGCAAAGGGTACCCCTTTCTTAAGTAAATGTTGAAAAGGATGTGTCATATCTGCTAACTGCACTATAAATCTTTTGATGGATTTTAGTCTTCCTTGTAATGTCCTTAGTTGATTGAGATTATTTGGTGGAGGCATGTTTATGATTGCTTTCATCTTGGCTAGATCTACTTCAATGCCTTGTCTAGAAATGATATAGCCTAAAAGCTTTCTTGACTTTACTCCAAACACACATTTCTTGGGATTGAGTCTCACTTTATATTTCTCTAGCCTTTGAATTATCTTGTTTACAACCTATAAATTTTCTTCCTTTGTCTTGGATTTAACTATAAGGTCATTGACATAATCCTCCATAAGAGTGTGTACTAGATCATGAAAGATGGTAGTCATGGCACGTTGATAGGTTGCTCCAACATTTTTGACTCCAAAGGGCATAAAATTCCAGCCATACGTTCCCCAAGGATAGGTGAAAGTTGTCTTAGTTTGGTCTTTAGTTGCAATTCTAATATGATTATATCCTAAAAATCCATCCATAAGGGACAACATCTCATATCCTACTGTCATGTCAACTATCATGTTTATGTTAGGCAGAGGGAAGTCATCCTTAGGACAAGCCTTGTTGATATCTCTAAAATAGGTGTAGATGCATATGCCCCAGTTGGTTTAGTGACTGGTACAAGATTGGAAATCCAATCTGCATAGTTGATTGATCTAATGAAACCAACGTTTAATAGTTTTTGAGTTCTTCCTTGACTAGTAAATCAATTTGTGTATGCATTTTCCTCAATTTATGTTTCACTCATTTGGCACCTAGTTGTAAGGGAAAGTGATGTAGAACAAGTTCAAGATCCAACCCAAGCACGTCTGCACATGACCAAGAAAAAATTATCTATCTTTGTGCAAACAAGTTGTGGAATTTTAGCTACTCTTCGGTTGTTAATGACACTGCAAAATAAACTAGTTGAGGATTCTCTTCTATACCTATGTTGACTTCTACTGATTCTTCAATGAGAATGGGTGAATTTTCCTATGCAATTGGGAGAATGTTCAAGCTTCCATCCTTGGGTACCTCAAAAAGGTTTTCACATTCAGATGTGTCCTTTCTCTATACTTTTTCATTGTCTAGAGGTGCCTTTTAGTTTTCACCTAGAGACTCATCCTTGTTATCTTGTTTATTGTTTTTCTCATATTTATGACTGGAGGGTTGAACAGATTCCTCAAAATACACTTTGTTGTCCAAGTCAATGCTAAAACTAGTCCCCATGAGGTATTCCTTCTCATAATCCTAGGAACTCAACAATCTCTTTGTCATTCTCAAAAATATCTAAGACATGTGTGTCTTGTTGATCCCTATCAATAACTTGGGGATAAACTAAAGGCATGTCATCATTAGAGTTATCAAATTTTAATGGAGTAAAAGTAAGGATTGATTTGTTCATATAGTCACAAAAATCTTGTACTAAGTCCTCTTTGCTCTTTTGTTTAGGTCTAGGTGGATTGAGAGGTGGGCCTAATGCCAAGGTTTGGTTATTTGAAATAGATGTATCAAGCTACCAAGAGGTAGGATCAAGTGACTACCAATAGTAATGTTTAAGCCATTCCTCTTTGGTCATATTCTTCGGTGGACAAGAATTCAATGGATTTGGTGAGGATCTCAACATTAAGTCAAGTTCTCCAAATAGCTTGTCAAGGTCCATGGAAGAGGTAGAGGATAGGGAATCCCACTCATATTCATTTGAGTTGAGGGAGTCATAGTGGTGTTGGTTAGATGGTTCATGAGATATCTCAATATCTTTTGAAGCACTTACTTCCTCAAGTAAGGGTGATGTGGTACTAGGAACACCAATCTAAATCAATTGAAACCCTATCCCTAAGCCTTTTGGCCATTGAGAAACAAAGGTAGGTCCGATCCTTCCATCTTGATTTAAGCCTAAACCACTCTATCCATTATATCCCTTGCTCTGCATAATTGTAAAACCTTTTCCATATAAATTTGTAGTAATGTGAGCAAGTGAGAGAGGTTCTTCATTATCTTCCTTGTACAACTAGGAAGTGAAATCTTCTGTATCTATGACTTCTTTGCTTAATTCACCCCATTTAGTGAAATTTATTGTGGGAGGAATGTGTATAGTGACCATAGATTGTCTCCTATTTGATGTAGGTAAACTGTATGACTTAGGAGGAATGAAATGGCTAACACAATAAGATGTATTCATGTAATATTCTCCACAACCCTTGTCTTGGATCTCAACCCTAGGAGTGGTAGGACTTGATTATGAAACAAATGTTTGGGTGAGGGTGGATGGATTGACATAGTGAGATGAATTGGATGATGAAGCCTCTTGGTTTACCGGCACTTGGTGTTGGGGTATCTCTTTGAGATTGGTACAATATTGGAATGGTTCTGGGTCACCATCTATAGTTATTTCAATTACATTGTAAGGGAATTTAAGACGCTGATGATATGTAGAAGGGACTGCCTTCATGGCATGAATCCACAGTCTACTTAGAAAAATGTTGTATGGAAGGGTGAGATCCAAGACCTCGAATTTCGTCTCCATTACTGCAGGACCAATGATAGGAAGTGTTACCACCCCATTTTATTTTTGTTCCTCATCATCATAAGCTTTTATGACAATACTTTTGGTTGTGTCTACACATGATTCTAAGAAACCTAATGCCTTAATTAATTTTAAAGTGCATAGATTTAACCTTGCTCCTTCGTCTACCAAAACTCATCTAACTTTGGTGTCATCAACAAGGAATTCAAGATGCAAAGGATCATTATGATTTTTCTTTTTAGTTGCATAGTATTGTTCAAAAAATGTGGCTGATGATTATTGGTCAAGTAGCCCACCATTTTCTAGAAACAATTGACATCAAGATCATTAGGGACTATGGTGTTTTGTAAAGCCTTATCTAGAATGGATCGATGCTTAGGGGAGATATGCAACAGCTCCAAGATTGAGATTTGGGTTGGGGTCTTCCCCAACTGATCAAGTAGGTTATATTGTGACTTGGAAGGCTGTGGTGTTTTTTGTGATAGAGGACCTTGGATAGTGATCTTCATACAATGAGTGTTGACTGCACACTCGGGATTTGTGTTGATAGTAATGGTATTGATATTCTCATTGATGGTGCGAAGGTGATTAATAGTCTTTCCACTATTATAATTATGCTTGATACTCTCATAGTTGGCTAACATATTGGTCATGGTACTTGAACTGGGGACATTTCCTTTCCCATGGCCATGTAGTGGATCAGAAAAGACTTGATGATTAGTGTTTGATGACTTTTGTTTTTGTCTACTGACTTCAATTATTCTCCTCTCGACAAGATCCTGTATGATATTTTTTCAGTTGGCGACAATTTTGTAGGTTATGTCCCTTAGTTCTATGATAATCACAAAAGGCACTGTCATCCCACCAAACTGGTTTAAATTGTCTTGGCTCTTGAGGTTGTATAAGATTATGTTGTAACAATTGTTTGAATACAAACTCAATGGGTTCCCCTAAGGGTTTCAACTCACATTTTTGAAACCTCCTTTGTTACAGACGTTGAGTATTTTGGACCATGTTGGATGGTTTATTGACAACATTAAGGGTGTTGGCCGAAGAGTTAAGTCCTCTTAATGTGATAATTCATCCCGATTGTACGTTTTTGGCATCGACTACCCTATCATTGGTGACATTTTTGTTCCGAGACCAAATTTGTTTCTATCATTAGGGGCATTTGACACTATCATATTTCTATTGGATATTGATGTCTTAAGTTCTCCTTTTTCAATGAGATTATTTTCTATTATAACCCCTTTCTCCACTAGTTCTGAAAAGGATGTACAACAATGTACCCTTAAGTTACTCCTTAGTTTTGGATGAAGGTTTTCCTAGAACATATGACTTTTTGTTTTTCAGGTATCTCGACAAGACACCAACTGGCTATAGTCCTCCACCTCTAAAAGAAAGTGATAAATGTTTCACCTTCATCTTGTGTTGTTTGACACAAGGTTTCTATATTTATCTTGTGGTCTATGTTGAAGGAGAATTTCTCAACAAATTTCTCATCTAGTTCACCCCAAGATCTGATGCCATAGTCTAGACCTAAAAACCACTCTAATGCAATTCCTACAAGACTTCTTGGAAATAGCCTCATAAGATACATGGGATCATAAGTGACATCTATGTACATGGTAGAAAATTCCCTTATATGTTCTATTGGATTCCATTTGCCATTGTACTTAGGGAGATTCGTATGACATATATGTGAGGGAAAGGGGTCATATACAATGATATATCAAAGGGAAATGGGCATATGTCCTTTGATGAAAAGGATTTCTTAGTTGACATCGACATGTTATCCATTTGTGTTTGTAAGACACCAACCTGGGTCAATGATGTGTTGGGCAGATTATGTGGATTTGTGTATGTATTTTGAAATCCAAGGTCCCGTGATGGGTTTCAATTGAACGTTGGTATTTGAGGTAGGTTTGGATTCAAAAATTTTGTAAATGTGTTCTAGTTTGGAATTTGCATAAATTGGTTTTGACTTGGAATCTGTGTGAATGGATTCTAATTCAGAATTTGTGTAAATGGATTTTGATTGCTAGTCTAGGAGAATGGATTATGATTGCCAGTCTAGGAGAATTGATTTTTTTTTCCATATTGGAATGAGGGAATGCCTCCTATTTTTGTAATCTATGGTATAGTACTAGTGACTTGAGCACTAGGTATGGCCATTGACTATGGTATGGTACTCATGACACTAGCATTTGGTATGGTTGTTGACTTTGGTATGGTACTTGTGACACTAACATATGGTGTAGAAGCTAACATTTTAAGTCTTTTACTCCCAACAAGAGAACCGAAGGGAGTGGTTGATGATGCCCCTATAGTGAAATTAAATCTCAATGTCATGTCAAACATACCAAATGGAGATGTATGGACTGTTGTACTATGTGTAGGTGTTCCGGATGGTATGGTTGTGCTTACCTAAGGTATAGTAGTACTAGTAGTCAATGTGTTTTTCCCTTGTGTAGGTTTAGTTTGTAAG
Organism: Sequoia sempervirens; assembly: GCA_007258455.2. Lineage (NCBI taxonomy): Eukaryota > Viridiplantae > Streptophyta > Pinopsida > Cupressales > Cupressaceae > Sequoia > Sequoia sempervirens. Next base: position 68,424,795 of record VDFB02000017.1, read on the forward strand.
GTGATAATATCAAATCATGTGGGTAAGGTAGTGCCTTTGGCTATAAATTTGGCTAAGTATCGTTGAGGATCATTTGCTAGGTACTCATCTACAAAAGAGGCAAACCTAGGGTCTTGTGCAACAGCCTCTATATCTTATGTCGTAATGTGCCCTTGAGTGTTTCTAGTGGTGAATTTCTCCAATAAAATCTGGTGAGGTCTTGAGGAAAATGGATTGATGAATTCATTTGGGTTTGACATATTTTCTCTCTCTCTCTCTCTTCTCTTAGACCTAATTTCAACCATGTAAGATAAGCTCAATATGCAAGAAATGAAAAACTACGTCTATGGACAGTATGACTCTAGTCTATATTTTTGGTATTTTTTGAATGCAACAATAAGGAATGTTATAAAAATTTGGAGTCCAACTAAGCTTCTAAGGTAATCAATTTCGTAAACCTAAGATGAGAGTACCAACTACCTAAAGTCTAACCAAGGTGTCAATTTAGTTATGTCAAGGAACCGCTGTGGGACAATGATCAAAGATAAGTTGAGTCTCCTAACTAGACTGATGAGCTAGGAGGACTCTTTGTAGGACAAAGGATATAATGATAGGATGAGGTTCGATGACATATTTCATTGACGCTATGATTTTTCTAAAGTGCCAATGGTGGACCTATCCTACAGTTTGTAAAAGTGACCTTCCTAGAATTTTGATCTAAAGGTAATATATACTCTAAGATGAAACTAAAACTTGGAACTACGATGACTGTAGTTATGACTAAATGATACCTAAAGGATGCAAAATTTAGCAAATTATTTCAGGTTTCTGGTCAAGGTCTGCTTGTGGAAAGACAAATAAAAGACTAGTATAACCGTTTTTACTGGATAGTGACTGTAAATTCTGGTTTTCTAATAATCAAGTAAATGCATCGCAGAATTTATCACATGTGGTTATGTTTCATAGTTGTGGTTTTCTGATGATCAATTGGGTGTTTCTGGTAAAGCTCAGTTCCTAACTCTGATAGATGCAGTTAAGTTTCTCATAGATGTGACTTGTAATGGTAATTGCAACTCAAGATGGAACATATGTGGTTTCCTAAATTCTATGAATCGGTAAAAATAATGCTACAGTGACAAGTGTTGTTTTTTTAAAATAGATGTGATTTTCAACAAAACAAATGCAAGCTAATCTGGCAGATGTGACTCTATGCTAAATAGATGCAACTAATACTAATAGATGTGACTTGAAGTTAAACAGATGTGACTCTAAAGATCAATTGCGACTTTCTGGTGAATAGTTGCGACTCTCTATATGACAATGAATTGAGATATAAAATTGGTGCTATTTTTATGTGATCAAGTTCTGGAAAACAAAGACAATCATAAGACAAAGTGTTTTCAGTTTGATTTTGGACTCAAAGAACATTTAATTTGACAACAAACAAGCACATCCTAGGCTGTGTAGGACAGTATTTACTAATTTCTCACTTGGGTTTCCCCAACTACACTTATTCAAGGTGAAAGATTAGTAGCTTGACCCCTCTGGCTCCCCTCCAGAACTCATTAATGCCATTTAGGGCAGCCAAGCTATAGTACCCATGAACATCCCATGGCATGCCTTCATCTCTACACATGAACAGTAAGAATATTAGATGGCTTCACAAGTCTAACCTGCTGCACTAGTAAATAGAAGGATTTTGGACACTACAAACAAAGGTTTTTAATTAGGGCATTCCATTTGTAGGGCATGATCCATGAGGCGAGAGTCCCCTTTTGAATCCATCTCTTCAGAACCATACGTATGTTTCTTGAGCTTTCCCCAAGAATCCACTTTTATATACCGGCTAGAAGTCCCTCGAGTTCAGGGTGCTACAGGTCTGAGTCATCCTATGGTGAGTACTTTTTCCCACCAGAACAAGCCCAAGTTCTAGAGTTAGTAACCGTTTATCTTATACCTAGGATCATACAAATGTGGAAGGGGAGAGGATACTTCAATGTACCAAATCGTGAGGGTATTTACACAATTGTGCTTTTGCACCAAGCACACTAGACACTTGTTAATTTTAAACCAATTGAAAGATTTGCTACACTACCAAACAATTTATTTCAAAAATTTAACTAGGCTCTTTGACATGCATTCTACACAAAGATTCATTAGTAGTTTAATAATGGCCTTTGACTATCAATCTGCATAAAGTTCGTTAACTCCTCAAGACACATGCTAAAAACAAAAGATTAGCTAAAATAAAAACATGAAAGAAAACTATAAATTGAAAGTCTAAACCTAAAAATATACCAGTTGGATGCATCGTTTTCTCTGTCAAATGCATCACAGTATTTTACCAGTCAGTTGTGGTTTAGAAAATGATAGATGCATGATTATTTTTTAGATGTGTTGTTTCCAATCTCAGATGCAGTCCAAAAATTCAATTGTGTCGTTTCATCAAGCTGATGCGTCTTCGAATTTCAATTGCGGAATTTCATCAAGATGATGTGTCGTTCCATACAAAAACCTATAAAATCAAATAAAAATCTATAGATACGTGAAGATGGTGTCTTTATGTTGGGTTCACCAAATGTAATGTCTAGAAAATGCAAAAGAAAAAGAGGTAAAAGCACACACTGAATGTGATCTAAGTTCTAATGCAATCTAAGCTAAGCAACAAAGAACAAAGGAAAGCCAAAACGTAAATAAACTAAACAATCTCAGCCAATATGTACGTATTTCCATGTATCATCTTGATTTCCCTTCTCCATTTTTCTGTTGTAGTATAATTGCCCTCAGATTTTCAAAGTTCGTGCAAGTATAGCCTATGATAATGATTTAGCAAAACATCAAAGATTCAAGATAGTCGCTCCAAAAAGTCATAAGATTTTGAGAGAGATTGGAATGATGAAGAACATATCAATTTATAGAAAATTGATCATTTGAATGACAGGCCAGGATCAAAAGATCAACAGATGGTTGAGATCAAAAGATTAGACATGCATTTTGTTAACTATTAGTAATGACATGGGTGATACCAATTAGAAATAAAAATAAAAATTAAATAAATGACTTAATCTTCAAGTCTGGTATTTGAAAATAGAAGAATAGTCTTTGCCTGACTAAGATAAAGATGGATTAAAGCAACTCTTCGTTTGAATGCATGCACAAGAATTAATTAATTAAATAGAAATATTTAATTAACATGCATGTACATGCAATTGAGTTAGAACTAGATGACTGAATGATATGACAAAGAGATTATTCATGCAAGCAACTCAGATATTAAATCCAGAGTTAACTATGTGAATTAAATAGATGTCAAGTCTAGTCAAAGTGAATACTTAGATAACTTACACAATTATCTAAATATAGAGGAATGCGTTAAAATAGGATTGATGAATTAAATATTTTATTTAATTCAAGATTTGATATTTGAAGAATAATTAAATAAATAAGATTTATCTAATTAAGGGATGAAGGAGTTTAAATGAATAATTAAATAAATAAAGGATTTATTTAATTATAGTTGAAGTATGATAAAAAAAGTAAATCAAATAAAAATTTATTTAATCGAAGAAGAAGGACAAGGTTAATTAGTAACATAATTAAATAAAAAAGCATTTATTTAATTAATCAGATGGAATAAAGAAAAGTGTGAATTAATTAAATAATTAATAGAAGAATTAATGTTAAGGTGAATTAATTAAATAATTAGAATTATTTAATCATGACCATGAAGAATACGAATTATGAAGAATATTGAAGTCGCAGGCTTAAACCAAATTTCAGTGTCTACACATGGTATGGTGTTATGTGATGTATATATGGATGCATTTCTTTCTAATGATGTACACATTATGAATAGATCTTATGTTATGTTGTTTATTCATGATATGTAGATGGATTTGTATAATATGTAATATGGATGGGTAATGATGATTATTTATATGATGATCTATGTATGTTGATGCAAATGATATGGCATGTGATATAAAGTGTAATATGAAAAATGATATGAAGATGATCTATGGTGTATACATGAAATTATATGTGAACCATGCTTATAAAATGTTTATGGATGGATGTACGCTTTGCATGTAATGGATTTTTATGTTCCTATTCATGCTTATAATGGTATGGAATGATTTATGCAATGAGATGTAAAAAATGTTTGTGATATTATTAATGAAGTGTTCTATTTATTAATATGGAAGATTAATGGATAATATAATGCAATGTAAATGTAATCGTCATGTTCTATATGATGTGTATTGATGATGTAAATGAGATGGTTTTAAGATGCTTAGAATAACAAATATATTATCCTAAACATGTTAATGTAATATATGTGATGTATTTAATGTGATGTAATGAAATGATATGTTAATGCAAAGTGGTATGATGATGTTTAATGCAAAATGAATGTAATGTGGGAGATGACTTTATGATGTTTATGTGATGTGAATATGTAAATGGGTTATCTATAATGCTCATGTACCTGTTATGTATGATTATGCAGTAGTGGTAATGTGAAATGGTTATGAAATGTTTATGCGAATGAATTTTATGTAATGGTTCATGTGATGAATGCAATGTGATGGAAAAAGTGGATGCAATGTAATGAGAAAGAATGTGCTTATTTATGGAAAATGCTTATAGTAATATGTTTATATGATGATGGAAATGCAATGCATATGTTTCCTATATGATATGTTGATGCAATATGCTAATGATTTGTGGGTGCAGGATCAATGACGATGATGATGATGGTTAACTATCATAGTACCTTGTTAGCGTGATGAGAAAGAATGGATGAAAGAGAAGAAGACATTTCAACAAGACATAAGATGATGAATATGCAAATGATGATGACTACTTATCAAGGAGTTGGGATTCTCAAAGGGCCAATTTTCTTATGTTAATTAACACATGTCGTACGATGCATCAAGGTATAGAGAACCAAGATGGCGTTGTACCCAATATGATGGATTTTGACTTGACAATCAGATAGGAGTATCCTTGTTCACACCTGACATACAAAAACCTTACTAGGATGCACTTTAGAAGTTTCAAACATCTCAGACCAAAACATGGAAAGGTATAACTTATCAATGCAATAATCAACAAGTTTCCCAAAACACCCTCCATTCATACCCATCAAATCAGGTATTCCCCAAGGTTATATCACAAGAACGTCCAACAAGCACAACAAATAAAAAGATAATGATCATTTCCCCATTCCTATTTCTCTAAATTCTCTGTTCGGATATCATCGAGATGTCCTTGGAATGAGCACAATAAGATAAGTCAAAAAGATAAAGATAAAGTAAACAAACAAGTTGATACTCTTCAATACTGGTAACCAAAAGGGGATGTGTTTTTAAGGATAGGGACCGAAACTATTGCCAAAAGATAATCCCCATTGTAGGAAGGATATATCCTAGGACATGTTAGTGGATGGCTACATGTCATTTTTTTTATCCTAAGTGTTCTTTCAAATGATTGATATGGGACCAATTGGATGATTGGCTATCAACACAAAGAGATGACCAACTTGCTTACGTACTGACTTAGACTTGAGAATTGACATTTTGAGTGTTCACTTTTATCAGCTAGACTTGCTTCTAATTATTTCACAAAAGGTTGAGGATGATGATTGTTTATTATGTGTGATGTTATTGCAAGTGAAAGCAAGCTGAGATGCACAGATTTTTTTCAAATATTTGGATGTTTTTGGAGTTTTGCAATGTTTTGAGGTTGTTTTTGGTATTTTTCAAGATTTTCAGATGTTTTGATTTTTGATTTTCTAAATGTTTTGGGGTTTTTCAATATTTTGACCAAGAGACTAACCTAAAGACCTATCCTAGGTGCCTTGGGGGCTGATCAATTTATTAGCCTTTCCTATATTATACACGCAGAGACCACGTAGTTCGATTGACGACTTGATTGATTTACAAATGAAGATATACATGATGAAATGTCAGCTTATTTTGGAAGACTCCTAAAGGACTTACCTAAGTGTCTCAGGGGATGATCATAGATCAACCTTGTCTATGTTAAAGGCTCAGAGATCTATAGTTTGACAAGACAAATTTGTTTTTACTGACTTTTTACCTTTTTTGGATTTTTTTGACATGTTTTGAATTTTTTTGGATTTTTTGATTTTTTTTATGTTTTCGAATTTTTTTATTTTTAGGACTTCAAGAATATACATGAATTTGATTCGATGAGAACATTCCCCCAGTGTGATACAATAGACTACTCTGATAAAGGTAGGATAGACTAACCTTGAGGATGGGCTGAGTAGTACTAGGAGGGATCATGATACGAACAACAAACCAAGCTATGGTGCAGATGCAAGTGGATGATGGATAGAGATATGTAATGCGATGGATAATGGAAGTGTAATGGATGGATGATGCAGAACAAGTCACAAAGATCCTGGTGGATGGAAAATGATTATTTACACAAGGTGCCTATTTGCCAAGTTTTCACCAAGGTACTTTCCCAAAGCGCCACCAAAGTGGTTTTCACTAGAGGGCAATTTTTTCTCTTTACTATTTTTTGATCCATTTTCTAAATTTTTTGGAATTTTTTTTGCTATTTTTATTTTTTTGTTATCACCAAGATGCCTGTTTGCCAGGTTTTCACCAAAGTAACCATTTTTTTAGGACATTTTTTGATTTTTTGGATTTTTAGTTCTATACCTTGAAAGATTAGGCATAAAAAATTCTGAGATGAGAGCTATTCATGGGTTCTTGTAGAGGTTCCCCTTCGGGTTTTGATAATTGATATGCCCCTAACTTATAGCTTGCCATGAAAAAAAAAGGTCCCAACCAATTGCGCTCAAATTTTCCTTTGCTGCTTGGGTTTGAGACATTCTTCTAATTTTCCTTTATTACCAGTTCACTAACTTAGAATGTCTTGCTTCTGATTTTCTTATTATAGGTCCTTTTGAGTCTATTCTGATAGACTTGGAAATGATTTAAAACATCTATACACCGCTCATCTAGTAGCTCTAGCTCATTTAGCCTTCATACTCAGTACTCTTCATCCATGATGAGGTTTTGCAATGATATCTTGAGTGATGGGAGCTCGATCTCAATGGGTAGTATTGCTTCTGATCTGTAGACTAGGGAGAAGGGGGTGGCGTCGGTGGGTGTCTGGATGCTGGTTCGGTAGGCCTAAAGGGTGGAATTGAGCTGCAAATGCCAGTCACGACCTGCATCATTAATTTTTTTCTTGAGGATTTTTAAAATGGTTTTATTAGTGGCTTCTACTTGGCCATTGCCTTAAAGATAGTATCGGGTGGAGAAGCGATGTTGGATTTTGAATTTTTCACATAAGTTGCGAACATCTTGATTCTTGAATGGTGTCCCATTATCAAAGATAATGGCTTGTGGAACACCATAGCAGCAGATGAGATAGTTTAGGATGAACTTTTATATTTGCTTCCTAGTTATATATGTCATGGGTATGGCTTCCACCCACTTAGTAAAGTACTTCATGGTGGTTATGATGAACATGTGGCCGTTAGATGAAGTGGGGGTTATCTTTCCAATGAGATCAAGTCCCCATTGCGAAAAGGGCCATGGTGTGATGATGGTATGAAGTTCTTGAGCTGGACCATGGATGAGGTCCCCATGTTGTTGACATTGTAGACACCTTTAGAAATATTCATGTGCCTCTCTTTCCATTGTAGGACAATAATACCCCATCCTTAGCAATTTCTTTGAATTGGTTATTCCACTCGAGTGTGAACAACAAATATCATTATGTACCTTAGTTAGAGCGGTCAATGTCTCCTCAGTATTTAAGCAGCATAGTAAGGTTCCTTCTATACTCCTACGATACAAGGTATCTCCTAGGATGACAAATTAGGATTCCTTTTTTACAAATGTTCATTTTAGGGTTGAGGGTAAGTTGGTAGGTATGACACCTATTTGAAGGTATGTATAAATGTCATGGTACCAAGGATCACCGCGACCAATGATTTTGCACACGAATTTTGATTATGGTACCTTGAATGTGGGCACAAGAAGCTGGTCTATCAAGAATTCATATTTTGGGATGTTGTGGGGGATATCTAATAAGGATCCAATCGTTGCCATGGAATTTTTTGCTCTATTGTTGGCTCTAGGTATCTGCTCAAATGTAATCTCAGTGAAGGATTCTTTGAGAGTCTCCACCAGTTTCTTATATGGAGTGAGCTTATCATCCTTAGTCTGGTACTCATCGTTGACTTGGTTTATTATCAACTGAGAATCTTGGTATACTCTAAGGGCTATGATATGCCATTGCAATGCTATTCTGAGACCTATGGTTAAAGCCTCATATTTTACAATGTTATTGGTGTAGGGAAATGCCAATTTATAGGACCTTGGTATGCAGTCCTATTGTGGGGTGATAAAGAAGATGCCAACTCCTGATCCATGTTTTTTATATGAGCCATCAAAGTAGAGTTTCTAGTGGTCAACTATGTTGAGATTGAAAATGGATTCATCTGGAAACTCTGAGATGAGAGGATTCTGTGAATAGATTGGTGCTTCTTCGAGCTAATCTATAATGACTTGGCCTTTGATTTATTTCTACTCCACATATTCAATGTCGTATTCTAATAGTATCATCACCCATTTGGCCATTCTTCTAGTGAGCATTTCCTTTCACAATAAGTACTTGAGAGGGTCAATTTTGGTGATGAGTTTTATTTTGTGTGCCAACATGTAATGTTTGAATTTTTGTGATGCAAACACTACTACTAGGAATTCTTTCTCAATGGATGAATAGTTTAACTCATGCCCCACCATTGTTCTGCTGATATAATAGATGGCACTTTATGTTCCATTTTCATCATGCTAAGCTAGGAGAGCTCCAATTGTTTCAGTTGTTGCTGACACATAGAGAATTAATGGTTTTCTTGGGATTGGTGGCATTAGGATCGGTGGTGTAAGTAGATATTCTTTGATTTTATTGAATGCCTCTTCACATTTGTTATCCCATTTGTACACTACTCCCTTATGAAGTAGGTGAGAATATGGGTTATTTTTGTCTGCCAATTGTGCTATGAACCTTTGAATGGATTGAAGCCTGCCTTGGAGACCTCTCAATTGCTTTAATGTTTTTGGTGCCTCCATCTCGAGGATTTCTTTTACGTTTGTTGGATCTACCTCAATACCTCTCATTGACACGATGTAGCCTAGTAGCTTTCCTAATTGTACGTTGAACACACACTTCTTTGGGTTTAATCTAACCTTGTATTCCTCCAGCCTATCAAAACTGGCACTTAGGCTTGCTATGTGATCCTTTCTCCTTCTGGATTTGGCTAGAATTTCATCAACATAATCTTTGACAGTCTTATGGATCATGTCGTGGAAGATTAAGGTCACGGCCCTTTGGTATGTTGCTCCTGCATTCTTTAAGCCAAATGGCATCATATTCTAGCAGTAAGTCCCCCATGGACAAGTGAAGGCCATTTTGTGTTGGTCTTCTTTGGAGATCATTATTTGGTTATAACCTGAGAAACTGTCCATCAAGGAAAGCATTTCATGTCCCACCATCATGTCTACAATCATGTCAATATTGGGCAATGGGAAATCATCTTTCATACATGCTTTGTTCAAGTCTCTAAAGTATGTACAGATTTTGATGCCCACATTGGGTTTTGAGACAAGCACCAAGTTTAACACCCATTCTAGATAATCTATTGGTCGAATGAATCCTACATCTAATAGCTTTTTTAATTCCATTTTGACTAGCAAGGCGATCTAAGGGTGCATGTTACTAAGCTTTTGTTTGATAGGATTTGCTTCTGGGTATACTACTAAGTGGTGGACCATGATTTCTAGATCAAGCCCCGACATGTCAGCATAGCTCCATGCAAATTTTATCTATCTCTCTCTTAGGAAGGCTGCTAGAAGTTCTTGTTCCTCCGATAGTAATGACTCTACATAGAATATGATGTGTGGGGTTTCCTCTGTTCCTAGATTAATTGGATTGCATTTTTCTACTAGGACTACTAATTTTTCTTGATTAAGAGCTCTAAAAGGAAGATTGAATCCCCTGTCTTTGGGTGCCTCAAAGAGGTTTTCACTGTTGGATGCATCCTTTCTTTTTACTTTTTTCTGGTCAGAGAGTGCCACAGTGTGGTTTTCACTCAAGGACTTAGATATTATTCTTAATTTTTCACTTTTTGACTGAGGGATTCAATCATTTCCCCATAATAGGCTCGTGTATCTAGCTCAATGATGAACCCTGATTTGTGATCCCCACATGGAATGTTATCTGGTAATCCCATGAATTATGAAAGCACCTCATCATTTTCAAATGTATCAAGAATTAGTGCTCCTTGTTGGTCATAATCAATGAGTTGGGGGTATACTATGCAGATTTAATGGGGTATACTATGCAGATTTAATGATTTTGATGGACTAATTCAAAGGATAAGGTGTTAATCATGAAAATAGTGGTATCCTCAAAAAGCCTAGGTAGGTTGGTTATGGGATCCTCGTCATCACTATTACTACAAAGGCCAGTTATGTCAAATGTAAAGTTGTCTATAATGCGACCTGTAGATACTGGTAAGTGTAGTTTAGCTATAGTTTGCTGAGGAGGATTTTTCACCTTTCTAACTAGAGGACCTTAACCATGTATGGTTATAATTAGAGGGGTACATATGAGGCCAAGAATTCTCATTCGTGTCTCCAGAATGATAGGTATTATTAGCCCATTGTCATTTTTCCCAAGTCTTTGATTTTTGTCATAGCCCATTGCAAGCATCATTTGCAGACCCTTGCTTTTGTCATCCATTGGTAAATCAGTTGTCGGTCTCTCATCTTAGTATAGGAGGTGGGATCGATCCACCTCGATTAATTGTTGGCCAAGATCTCCCCAACTTTTAAAGTTGGGATAGTCTTCAAGAGATGTTTGAGATGTGGAGGCTTCATTTACTTGTGGAAATCCCCATGATCTAGGAGATTGTGGTAACTCTCCTACCACAAAAGCATTTTTAGGGAGCATGTAGTTTCCACAACCATTATCTTGGATGATGACCTTAATATCAAAGATGGTGGGAATGGAAGGAGTGGCGGGTGTCTTTGTCGTAGAAGTGGAAGCAAGGGTGGTAGGATCAATGTATGGTGTAGATGGGCCCTCATCATTTTTTGGTACTTGGAGGATTTTATAGTACTTTGCCTCAAGGATTTTTCCATAGGAAAATGGTTCGAGATCTCCATGGACAGTGACTTCTAGTCCTACATATGTGAATTTGACACATTGATGGAAAGTGGATGCTACCACTTGTATTGTATGAATCCATGGACATCCTAGGAGGATGTTGTATGGTAAGTCGAGGTCCAGGACCTAACAAGTGGTTTCCGAGGTGGTTGGCCCTACCTAAATAGGGATTTTGATTGTGCCCTGGGACACTCTTTCTTGGTCATCATATGCTCTTATTGTGATACCCTTTCCTTTGTCGATAGAATCCTCTGAGATTTTTAATTATTTGATGAGCTTGAGAGAAAAAATATTTAAGCCCACACCTCCATCCACCAAGACCCTTTTTAATTTTATTTTATGTACTAGAACTTATAAATGGATCGTACGGTTATGAGATGGTTGGGTAGGAAAATCTTGGTCAAAGAATGTGAGGAGATTTGGTGTAATGATATTTCTGACCATAGCTTGGAATTGTTCCACATCAAGATCTGTGGGGACAGTGGATGAAGCCAACACTTCCTCAATTATTTTCTTATGGGTAGATGATATTTTTAGTAACTCTATGAAGGATATTTGTGTTGGTGTTCTTTTGAGTTGATCAAAGACATTATAGCCATTGGGGACTGATCTAGGTGCAAGGATTCTGTTTGGCTGGGATGATCCTGTGATGGTAGTTTTTTCTACCTCTTGTGGTGACTCCACAATTAGCATGGGCTCCTTTGATAGTGATGGTAGCACAGTAGTCGTCCAAGGATGCAATGACATGGTCATACACATGATTTACATTCTTGAAGGTTTCTTTCCCTTTATCTATGTTATTACTCCCTTTATTTCCATGGTTAGGCATCAGATTCATGTATATCTTAAGATTTTGATTTCCTATTGGTTGTTCCACATTTATAATTCTTTGATTGATGAGATCTTGAACTATGTTTTTTAATCTCATACAACTATTCGTGGTATGTCCTTTGATTTTATGGAAGTCATAGAGTTGATTCTCATTATACCAAGGAGGTTCCACATCCGGGTCTTGGTAATTCTCATAGGTGGGAGCCTTAATGAGTTTTTCGTTTATCAGCTTCTTCATGATGATTTGAAGCAGTTACCCAAGAGTGGTGTACTTTCACTTGGGGTAATTCTTGTTCCGTTGGGGTGGTCCCCTTTGATAATTAGTATTGTTAATCACTTCATTTTTTTTGGTTGTTGTGTTGCTTGATGATTGTTTTGGTGTTGGATTTGGATTTGTGGTGTGGGTGTATTTTGGTGACGAGCACTAATGAGCGATTTTGTGTCAACAAAACCATCATTGGTAACATTTTCTTTCTTTCCCATGTGCAAGGTTTGTCATTGTAATTGGTAGGTGGGCAGTTTTTTTGTTGTTTAGGGTATGAAGTTGATCCTCTAGGTTGTGTCATAAGGGCTCGTTCAATGATGATTTCCTTGGAGATCAACTGTTCATACATGGTGATCCCTTGTACCTTAAAATGGAATGACAAGAGGCCGTCAAGGTTGGATATGATGGTGCATACTTGTTGTTCCTCAGGCATGACTCATTTACTCTGATTGGCCTTGGATCGCCATCATTGTAGGAATGAAGTGAATGATTCATTTTTACCTTGTTTTAGAGCTAAGATTTCCTCTAGACAGACATCCATGGCGATGTTGCATGCATATTTTTTAATGAATGCATCTATAATTTCTTGGAATGTTTTGATTCATGTGGGTAGGTGAGAGAACCATTCCATAGCATGGCCATCTAAACTCCTAGGAAATAGCTACATTAGATAGGTATCGTCATATGCGACTTCCATGCAATGAACCTAGAATTCCCTGATGTGATCTTTAGGGTTTCCTATCCCACGATACTTGTCAAACTTGGGGATTTTGAATCCCGTCAGGAATGGTTTCACCACAAGGCTCATGTCAAATGGATAGGGACACAAGTTGCTTGGTGTTTTTGTGGTTCACCTTGATTGAAGATCGAGCACTTGTTGTGAGAGCAACCTAATTTGTGTCGCTATGCCATTTTGTGGATCAGGGGGTGGGATGAATGTATTATGGGGTGTTTCAATTGTGGGTTCGATGGGTGGGTTGTTTAGTGTGTTATTTGATGGCATTTGCACATGTTTTCAAGCTAGGTATGCTTGTACTTGTTGCTATATAAGCAATGCTTATTGTCGATCTTCTTGTTGTTGTGCTAGGATTGCTTGTTGTTGAGCCTATTTTTGTGCTTTTTTTGTTCCAATAGTGGTTGATGTTGGGCTGCCAATTGGGATGCTTCTTGCTTCTCTTGATATTGTTTTATTGCTTACTGATATGCTTGTAGTTGTGTTGCTTGTTTTTGTGCTTGTTCTTGTGCAACTTGTTGTGCTTGATATTGAGCGTGTGCCTAAGCTTGAGTTTGATCTTGGGCTTGGGCTTGGGCTTGAGCTTGAGCTTGGGCTTGAGCTTGGGATTGAGCTTGAGCTTGAGCTTGAGCTTGTGCAACTTGTTGTTGTTGCTGTAAAAATGCTTAGACTTGTGTGGCCTATTGTGCTTGTAATATGGCTTAGGCTTCTTGAGCAGCTAGTTGTGTGGCTTGTTGGGCAGCTAGTTGTGCAACTTTTTGTTTTTTCACTTATAGGAATTCCTTTTGATAAGTAGCTTGTTGAGCTGCTTGCAATGCCATCCTGTATTCGCTTGATCAATTGGAGTTTCATGGTGGTGGAGGTGGTGGTGGATTCAGAATGGTGCTTGTGATGGTTGTCAATGGGGTATGTGTAGGATCATGATGGGCCAAAAAGTGGCGATATGATGGGTATTTGTAGGGTATGTGGCTGACAACTTTTTTTTTACCCAAAATTGATGAAATGAAAAGGGTTTTTAAAGGAGATTCTTAGCTTTCCACCAATATAAATTATGTTTTACTTTGAATTTAATAAATAAATATTATTCATTTTCTATTTGAATTACGACTAAAGTCCTAATTGATAGCCCGATTGAAAAACATCTATAACTTTCAAATCACATTTTTCAATCCAAAACATACATCACATTCTATGCTTCACATACTATAGGATTAAAAATAAAATTGAATTTCATAAAATTTTGACCAAGTTAAGGTGGTCGACTATGAGTTTTTATATTTTTTTAAAGTTGTAATAAAAATTCATAATTAATCATTTACATGGAAAAATTACAAAAATATGCATCACATCTAGACATGAGTCCTCTACTTATGTCTAAAATATTATAAAAAATATTATCATTTTATTGTGGTTAGGGTGGTTAGGCAGACACCTACTTCTTATTTTTCCCGAAATTTAAATACTACTGCATTGAAATTTCAAATTTTCACCAAATAGGGTTTTTAAAATAAACCTAGTAGTTTAGAAACTAAATTCAATTTCCTACATATTTTATTCTTACATTTTTTTGAAATAATATATATAAATTATTCAAATTTTTATGTCAAGTTGCCTAACTCTAATTTTTCTGAATTTTTTGCCACTTAAGGGCCTATTTTTCCATGATGATCCTCCACATACCTAGTGGTGATGTTGAGATAGATGGTGCAATCGATGTGATTCGTCCTTCAGAGACCATGCTTTAAGATGTTAGAGGGGTGGTTGATGATGTTGTGATTGCTTCTGTGGTTTTCATCTATTCTTGTGATATTGATGATAAGTTTTGAGAGTTTGGTGTGATGTTTTGATTGATATTTGGTAAAGGTGGGAGTCCCAAGAGTGGTGTTAATAATGGTGGTAATGGTGGAAGAGGTGAAAATGTGAGGGATTTTATCTCTTGAGGAAATGATGTGGTGTCAAAATTTTCCCCTGGTCTGAACATGTGACCTTCTCCTTGCAAAGTTGTGGGGAGAGGAGTTTGGGGTGTTGTACAGAAGGATGATGATGATGGATCATTAGGGTCATAGAAAGTGAGAGGGGCATGCATATTTAATGGGCTTTTTGGTATGTTTTGTTCCAAAATTGTGTTTGCATCCAAGTCTTGATTATTGAAAAGTAGGTGTGTTTGAATGGCGTTAAGAAATGCATTTCCCTTATTAACATTGGGATGGGTTAGAGAAAAAGATGTGATTTGTGGAATGTTTTGAGTGATGCTTTGTGATGGGGGTGTAGATGAGATGGGGAGTGTGGATGAAATTAGAGGCATGACCTCCAAAGGTGGTCCCACTACAGAGATCACAACGAAATCAGAAGCTCATTTGGCCCCTTGTTTTTCCAGTTTGAGCATGTATAGCGAAGGGTTAAGCCTAAACATGATATTGATAATCATATGGTTATCTAGATTTTGGATCATTTCGGTGATTTCTTCAAGTGACATCCCAAAGGTAAGATCTGCTTCTTGAATTTCTTCTTGTGGATTTTGTGATGATGAGAGAAAGTTTGTCAAAGTATTGTTTGTTTCAACAGAATTCATTTCAGCATTTTTTTGGCTTAGGTCACTTGAAGTGGGTGTTTCTTTGTTGGCTTCCATGTTCTTCTTGTATTGAGATCTAGTTTGAACCATAAAACAAGGATCAATTTTCAAGAATATGGGAGATGAACCTCTTATTCTTTGGATTGATCAAATTTTAGGCACAAAAAGAGAAATTTTTAGGATGCCTTGAGGATCATAAGGTGATGTGATGATGATGTACGAGATGGATGATGTGGATGTTTGATCTCTTTGAGAAAAACTTGAGGGAAATTCTAGACTTTTAGGACTTTTGGATATGTTTTGGATTTTGATTTCTTGGATTTCCCTTGACTTGATTATCTTTTGGTTTTCTTTGATTGAACAAATAGACCCTAAGATGTTGGATGTTTATCTAAGGGGTATATTTTCCTAAAGGATGATAATTTGAATATGTGTAGGGAGAAGGATGCATCTACCCACACCTATTCAAACAAGATAATTTAACCAAGCATATGGAGAAGGATGCATCTACATATACCTAGCTAAATAAGATGGTTTTGATAATTTTGACTAAGCATATGCAAAAAGATGTATCTACATATACCTAGCCAAATATGATTTTATAGATATTTCAAGGATTTTGTCTCAAGTATTTGATGATTTTGATTTTTCCCAAAGCCTAGCATGAAGGATAATTTCAAGATTTTTTGAAAGATGATGGTCCATGGTGATTTTTTGGTTTCATGTTTGAAGGATGGATGAAAAATATTTTATTTTGATCCTAAGATGTACCTAAAAGACACTTTGTTTACTAGACCTCGATATTGAAGAGCACACAATGCTTCTAATGACCTTTCAACCAAGAAGTGGTTCAAATTGAGCATACATTTCTAGATTGTTCAAAGGGATGAGTCTATAGAAAATCGTGAAACTTTTTCTTATCTTGATAAGTTGCTTTTTATTACATTTCTTATTGTACTTCTTGATGATCTTTCAAGTGTGACTCCTAAATTTTGAACTTTGATTCAAGGATTTTTGTTTTGGGATTTTAACTTTCTTGGAAATCATGATGTTTTCAACACATGTGAGAGTCAATTTTGTTATCTTTTTTTAGTGACTTTGTTTTATCACAAACACTTCTTTGATTAGGTTTTCCAAACTAGATGTCTAATGTCTTAATTTCTTCAAATCCCACAAAGTATGTTATGTGGAAATTTGATGAATTCAAGGAAAAGGTTACCTATTGTTGATCTCTAGTAGGAAAATTGAGATGTAATTTCAAGTGTTTAGAAACCTCTAAGGATGTGAATCCCAAGGGAAAGCAATAACACATGAATTAGGTCAATTGTATTTTCCTCCTAAAGGGTTTAAAATTTTGATGATGATGTTAAGTGTTTGTTTCCCAATGTTTTCAAACAAGAAAAGCATTTTGACTCATAAGAAATATAACATCCTAGCTCAATTGGTACATTTTTCTTGGTGGGCTTGCCTCATGCCCTTCATAGTAGAAGAGATGATTTTACATACAACCAAAGAAAGAGTATAAAGGTATGTTAAGAATGAAGTCATAACCTCTATACTAAATAACCAAGACCGTACATGGCAAGTAACTTCTTGGAATCTAAGTTCCAATCCACCACTTTGATAAAATCATTGGATGGACTAGTTGGCTAATACAAACAAGGTTCTCAATGATGGGACATCGGGGACATGGCACCTTGCGAGCATCCAACAAGCCACTAAAGGCTTTAATCAACCCTACTAGGGGCTCTTATACTTTTTACAATAGTACCCCATTATGAAAGACACTATACAGCTAAGGCCTACATACCATGAGGACTTGAAAGTTTAGTCTTATCCATTTATATACCAGCCCAAATGAAAAACTAGTTTGATTCGCCTTTTAGTTCTCCTTGTGGATGTGTCTCTTAGGCAGGATCCTCTAAAGGTAAACAATAGTGAGCAAGCACATTCATAGTTTTATCAACCTTCATTTAGAAACAAAGGGAGAACCCATGTGATATACCCAACTCACACTCACAAGCTTTGTTCAATTTTAGTTCCCAAAATGAAGGGTGGAGGTGATTACTTTATCTCAACCTAAGATCATAAAAAAGGCCTTTTGATTCTCAAGATCACTATAAAGCATGAGAGAAGTGCATATGTCCTTTTTGATGATGTTAGTTTAATTAAGAAATCACAAAAAAAAAGTTGCACATGTTCATTTTAACCTTTCAAAGCACATGTGAGTTCATTTTAAAAGCACCAAAGTAAGTGTGAGAAATTTCATTGTTCATTTTTTAATCTCAAAACAAACTTTAGTAGATTCGAGTCCTAATATTTATTTTAAGCTTTTTGGTAGCAAAATTTGAAGTGTTCTTTTTAAATCCCAAATGAGATTAGTAGATCCTAAGCATAAAAGATGATGAATTTTCCTTAAGAGGAATAATGAATCCTCAAAAAGTGTTAAACAAACACTAGAGTGTTTAAAAACACTTGTTTTTGTGAAATGACATCATCATGCTTCTCCTCCTTTTCATCTTTGATTGATCCAACCTACAAGAAAAATCAGTTAGATTCTACAACACAGAGGTCCAAAAGATAGAAAACAGATAGAATAATCATAATTTGAAAAAAAGCATGTGCTAGAAATCAATTTTCACTCCATACTCCCCTCTAGCAGTGTAATTCGTGAAGGCGTCGCAGTTTGATTTCTCCAGTGGTGTTGTATAGTGTCACTTGCCAGTCAATGTCGCTCTACATTCAGGTCAGTGAGTGTGAAGGCATTGCACTTTTGTCCAGCAGGGCAGTTTGATTTTTTTGAAAACTCCCACATGTTAAACAGGTTCAGTGGCATAGTTTAAAATTCAAAATCCTGGGCAAGAAATTGGAGCATCACAGTTTGAATTGCCAGCAGTCCTATATAGCAATGTTGGAGAACCAACAGTGCTGAACAATGACGATGAGCCTGTAAATAAAGAAAAACGTGTAATTTTGATTAAAAAATGTGATTGAAAAGTGAGATTTCCCTCCTTCTAGTGCCAAAATGTACAAAAACCAATCCTAATACCTACAAAACAACATGAATAAACACATTAGACGGTGAAATGTAAGCAAGAACAAGGATTCTGTAGGAAACTCATTTGAATAGCAAAAGAGATAGAATATGAAATGAAGAACATAATGAAATTTAAAAGCATATCAAATCCTATTCTAAAGCAAACAAATTCCAAATCTCTTGAGGGAATTGGTGCCAATTTGATGTGAAAATTGCCCCTACCCAACTCCTATGATGCAAGATTGATGTGTGATGATAATTGATCCACTTTGTTGGTGCTTGATGAGTGCTCCAATAGAAAAATCTGCATAACCTAGCTAAGATTCAATGGTAATGGATGGGAATTGCTAATGATTTGAGCATGGTAAGTTTACTCAAATTGTGGATGATCAAATGAGGGAATTAGCCTATTATTTATAGATGAGATTGATGGATGAATGTCTAAAATAGAGCAATGTGGGAATAAAAATTAGCCAATGGAAAAGTTCCACTTTTCCACTTCTGAATGGATGGAGTATGCACAAGTTTTGAAGAATGTGTCCATAAATGCATATATTTGAATTTTGAAATTGTTGAAATGACATGCAAGATGGAAGGAAGAATGCATTGAATGCCACCTAGCTCAAGGAAAAGGACATGTAAGAGAGAGTAAATTCCTTGTTGTAAGGACTCATTCCACTTGGATTTTGAATTCAAACTTGGGGAATATTTCTTAAAAGATGTGTTGTTGAAGGAAACTAGAAATTTAATAAATGGATTAAAATGCTTTATTGGTGCAAGTGGCAAAAGATGGAGGATGGGACATGAGGAGAGATTAATTTAATGAAGGGATTAAGTGATGTGACCTATTTGACTTAAATTTGTGGATTTATTTACATCAAATGAGAAGAATGTGATAAGGGATTAATTAAATAAGGATTTTGATTTATTTAATTAAAAGAGATGATGTTAGTTTAAACTAAATAATGTTTTAATTTATTTAATTTAATAGATAGACTTAAAATATTTAATCAAATAAAGTTAATTATTTAATTAAATAGGATAATTAGATCAACATGGCCAATTTAATTATTAAGAAAAGATGACTTAATTAGATAACTTATTTATTTAATTAAGAGAGTAACATTGACAAATTTAATAAAATAAAGGTATTCAATTAAATGGTTAGATCGAAGGATGATTTAGAATGAAATGATGTTAGTGGTTAGGATCAGATGCACAATATCAATCAGTACATTTTATGTGTCTATAGATTCTATTGCAAAACATTTAAATTAATTTAATATGATTATAAGTCATCTTGCATCTATAGATGTTAAGTTACAAGAGGAATATAAATCCATTTTGATGCTTTTTTCTTTACCCAAATCTTGGGAAAATCTAATTGTTTCCATAAGTGGTGGTGGTATAGAATTGAAGATGGATAGTCTCATTACTATACTTCTTTCAGAAGAGATGAATAGAAAGTCCATGATTGCAAGCTCCAAAGATGTCTTACATGTGTGAGGAAGGTAAAAAGAAAAAGGAGGGCCTAAAGGGGACAAGAAGAGAGATAAATCTAAAGGATGCTCTAAAACCCATAGGAAGAGAAAAGTAAAATGTTGGAATTGTGGTAAGAGAGGGCATGTAAAGGACTGTAGAAACATGAAGGAAAGCATAGAAACCTCCACAAATAAGTCCTCTGATGATGGTGATTTTGATGTTTTTTTAATTTCTGCTAGCTATATTAGTAATGATGCTTGGATTATATATTTAGGCACCTCCTTTCATATCACTCCTCATAAGGAGGGGTTTTATACATATTCAACATATGATGAAGGGGATTTTTTCCTTGGTGATAACAACATGAAGAAGTTTTTTGGTAAGGGAAAGGTAAAGTTTTGTTTTAATGATGGAAGGGTTACAACTCTTGATCATGTTTTACATATTCCAAGACTTGCAAGAGATTTACTTTTAGTATCGAAATTGAATTATTTTGGAATGCATGTGGCATTTGACAAGTTTGGTTGTAGGTTGGTAAGAGGGAGTTTGGTCATTGCTAGAGGATATCACATAAGGACTTTGTTTATCCTTAATGCTTCCATTTTTTGTAAATATACCAATGTAATTGTCACTAAAAAGGAATGTATGTTGTGGCACCATAGATTGGGTAAATAAGTGAAAAGGGTCTTACGACCATTTTGAAAAAAAAATTGGTTGATGGCATTTCCAATCATTCCATTGATAAAAATATTTTTTTGTGAGCATTGTGTGTTTGGTAAATAGAATAGATCATCATTTCCTAATGGGACTCATAAATCTAATATATTATTAGAGATCATTTGTTTAGATGTGTTTGGACCAGGGGATGTTGAATCTTTTGTAAAAGCTTGTTATTATGTTACTTTCATTGATGATTTGTCAAGATACACCTAGATTTATTTTATGCATGCAAAATCTGAAATTTTCACTAAATTTAAGGAATTTAAAGCCTTGGTTGAGAAGCAAAAAAATTATAAGATAACGGTAAGATTTCACAATGGGGGTGACTATTGTTCTAGGGAATTTTATGAGTTATGCAAGCATGAAGGTGTTGTTAGGAAAAAGATTACACCTTATACTCCCCAACAAAATGGGGTAGCAGAAATAATGAACCAAACCTTGATGGAAAGAGCTAGGAGCATGTTTAATGTTGAGTGGTGCTAAACTTGATAAATTATTTTTGGTAGAAGTTGTAAGTCTCCAAATAATTCAACCATTCAAGAAAATCAAGCAAGAAATATCCAATACCTTGACATGATGTGTATGACTTCAATCTGTTAAGGAAGCCATTGAAGGGTTGTGAGTTGTAGAAATTTGTTTATTCATCATTCCTTCCTACCATTTATCCATTTATCATTGATATTGCTATTGTGTAAGTGGGTACACTAACATGAGGTCTAGCTAAGGCAATTCCCTAAATGGAACAACCCTCCCTTTCTCTTTGAATGTGCAGGTTCCAAATGTAAAGGAGATTAATGGGAGTTTCAAGGTCCATTTTCTATTATTGCAATTATTGCTCTACATATTTTCAACCCACAAAATATCACCTATAGCATTATTCGACAATTATTCAATGGATTTTCATGTTGAAACAGGGATCAATAATTTAACATCTAAGGACTATGAAGATAGATTTAAAAATTCACTACAAGGACACTCACACACTAGGCACCCGCGTCCTCCATTTTCAGCCCTATATTTGAACCACAAGTGTACAATGTCTTGTTCTTCTAATTTCTATTGTCCAAATTTATCTATGAACTTCTATGTCTTTTGTATTTGCATTAAAATAGTAAATTAGACTATTAGCCTAGTTAGAAAATTGCATTTCATTCCTAGGTCTATTTTAGATTTGGTCAAGGGCTGATTGACTCACCTTCTAGGTTGTAAGTCAATCACATACTTATCAAATCTATTAAACCTCAATTCAACATCCTAAGGCACACTCATTTCCTTAAAACAATAGAAGAAAAGGAGAAAGAAACAAAGGTGAGCGAAAACTCCTTCATTTTGGGATTCCTCTCCATCTTCCTCCCTCTTTTTCTATGTTTTAGGATTAACACACATCAAGGGGTCATCATCAAAGGTCCATCAAGTTATATTTCTATTGGTTAAGGAAGGTAGATGTATGGATATGGGTGGATTGGGTGAAGTGTATGGATTACATTAAAATAAAGAAGATAAAGGCTTTAGATCAATAAGGTCACTTCTTGATATTTTTATTTGACATTTCCCCCAGTGATTTTGAATGGAAGGGTATGATTAAATATTGAATCGTGCTTTCTCTAATTTTTACTTTTTCCTTTTATCTTTTCATTTTCCAATATATTTTTATTTTGATTTGGACTAGAGGAATTTTATTTTATTTTCTTTAATATTTCATTTGATTTTGGATCTCCATTCAAATGATAAATGATTTTTGATTTTTGACTTTGAATTGATAACCTTATTATTTTGGATAACACTTGTTGATCCAAGTCTAGTAGATGGGTGGAGGGTGTTTAGTTGGATGGTTTCGATGATATGGTAAATATATGTGAATAATGGGAATGGTTCGTGATACCTTAAATGGATTCTGTGTGACTATCCTTATTGGCACTGTTAATGTCAAAGGATGCTTCCATGTATTTACTAGGTTGCTATGAAGGATTAGCAAGCATAACATTATAATATTCATACTCTAACCTAGGATTCTAAAGATGGAAGGATTATAGCTCATATCCTCTGATTCCAAGATCTTTGAGTTTAGATTTGATCTCTAGGATAGTGCAAGAGATTGGTAGAAATGAAGGATCAATGTATGAGGATGAAGATGATGTGGTATTGGTAGGACAATGCTACAAAAGGCCATTTCTTCTTTGCAAGAATTTATAATATTGGGATGGGTTTGGATCAAAATGGATAGTCACTTTAGTCCCATTGTTGAGGAACTTTATGCATTGATGGAATGTGGATGAAATGACTTGCATGGCATGGATCCATGGGTGGTCAACAAAAATGTTATATGGGATATCAAGGTCTAGGATTTTGCAAGTAGTTTCAACTATAACTAGTCCAACCTAGATGGGTATATCTATAGATCCTTTAGATTCATTCTTAACTTTTTCATATAATTTAATGGTAATCTTCATTTGGGGATTGACACATCATCAAAATATTTCAATTTTTTTATTAGACTCAAGATGCAAAGCTTAAGGTCTAATCCACCATCTATTAGGATGTATTTGATTATGGTTTTATGGATCTAGGCTTGAAATGTATAGTGAGCTTTTGTGAGATGGATTGATGAAAGGAATATATTTAGTGGTAATTGTGAGGGATAGTGGGGATGAAAATTTTCCTACATGGCTTGAAATTGAGTAAGATCAATGCCATTAGGGACATGGGATTCATGGAGGGATTTCTCAAGGAGGTCCTTGTGGGTGGGGATGTTTTAAGTAGCTCAAGGATAGATATTTGTGCTATTGTTTTGTTCAAGTGGTCAAGGATGTTATATTAGTTAATATGTTAGGAGGAGGAAGAACCTCCTTGAATGGTGAATTGACCACATTAGGTAGTAATGACACAATGAGGTGCTTTTATAGTTATAAAGGCTACTTGGGAAGGAAATTTTTCAATTCAATTGATGATATAATCAAATGATATATTTTTATTATAGGAAAATAAGGGGTATGTGCAGGATCATGATGGGCCAAAAAAGTGGCAATATGATGGGTATATATAGAGTATGTGGTTGGAAACTTTCTTTTTACCCAAATTTGATGAAACAAAAAGGGTTTTTAAAGGAGATTCTTATCTTTGGACCAATATAAATTATGCTTTATTTTGAATTTAATGAATAATTATTATTTATTTTCTATTTGAATTACAACTAAAGTCCTGATTGATAGGTTGATTGAAAAAAATTATAGCTTTCAAATGGTATCATATTTTTTGAATCTAAAACATGTGTCACATTCTATGCTTTGCATACTATAGGATTAAAAAAAAGAAAAATTAAATTTCATTAAGTTTTGACCAAGTTAAGGTGGTCGACATACGAGTTCTTATATTTTTTAAAAGTTGTAATAAAAAAATTCATAATTAATTATTTACTTGGAAAAAAAATACAAAAAAATATTCATCACATTGGGACCTCTACCTATATCTAAAATATTATTAAAAAATATTATCATTTTACTGTGATTAGGGTGGTCAGACAGACACCTACTTGTTTTTTCCTTGAAATTTAACTACTACTACATTGAAATTTCAAATTTTCTTTAAATATATTTTATTTATTTTTAAATAATCCTAGTAGTTTAGAAACTAAATTCAATTTTCTATAGATTCTATTCTTACACTTTTTTGAAATAATGTAGATAACCTATTCAAATTTTTACGTCAAGTTTCCTAACTTTGATTTTTTTGAATTTTTAGCCACTTAAGGGCTTGTTTTTTCCATGATGATCCTACACATGCCCTAAGGAATTTTCTTATATAATGTGAGGTTCTTACCATTATTATGATGAGGTAATATTTTCTTGTATATTATCAAATGAGATAATGGATATGAAGGATAAAATATATTAATTATGATAGTTGATGAATTGTATAGGATAAGATAGGATAGGGATTGGATGGGAAGAAAATAAGGTTCAATGATGAAAGCAATGCCAATAGAAATTCATAGAGATTTATGATAATGATAGGATGGTGGCTTATTGGTCCAAGTTATAAGGATGAATATAGTGATGCTTAGGTTATGATAATGGATTAAAGTTATGAGATAATGTATAGATGATGGCTTTTTATGGATATGATAGAAATGGTTAATATTTCAAAAGAAATGGGAAATTTGAGACTCTAAAGTGGTGAAATGATAGTAATTTTGTGAAGGAATTACTTTAGGGAATATAAAAACTACTTAGTGAAATAGAGGTTCCTTTCTATGAAACAAAGGTGCAATTTCACAAAAAAAAATGTGTAGAGGTGTCTCAAGAAGATGAATAGGCACTGAGGGAGGAAAAAATGTACCATTTGATAGCCTAATATGAATCTTGATGATTTTTTGTAAGATACAATAAAAAAGAAGACACATTGGTTGAGTTGACTCTCAAGGTAATAAGGATGAGTGTTCACTAGTTTTTCATATGAAAAAAAACCAAGAATGATAGAATAATCCTATATTTAGTCAATTATATGTATTAACTTAATGTGTTCCCACTATCCAAAGGCTAATATCTTAATATTGGTGTGAGAAACCTCTCTTTCAAGAGTTAGTAGCTAGATATCTAGTGGAACAATGGCTCACTTTTTTTCTTTCCGTAGAGATCCTAATATCTTTCCCAAAGAGCCTCTACTCTACTCAAGGAGATACATGGAGAGTAACTTTAGGTATGATATTATATATTAAACCTTAATAAATAATGACCAAAATTTCTTAAAGGCTTTAAAATACAAATTTCTTATTTGATATGTCAATAATGGTCTTGTTTGATAGTATCCAAGATTAGGATGCTCTCTCCTTTATTATCACCAAAAAAGTTTGAGGAGATCAAGGGTCTTGCAACTTGGTTTGAACAATAATAGTTATACTTTGATGTACAACTTTCACTCTCCCTATTTTGTATATCCCTCCAAAAAACATGGTTGAGGTTGTCTTTGAAGTGATAAAATCCCCAAGCAAGCCTCCTAATGGGAAATACTATACTATATACTTTCTATCACCTAATATTGCATAAATCAACAGAAGAGAGCATACACACAAACTAGTAAGACTCAGGATAACACTAAGAACACAAAAAAGCAAAGAGATGTGATATTTTTTATCTCCAAGATCACACTAAATGTAAGGATAGAGAATATGGCTACACACCCTTCCAAACATAACAAATAATGTTTATTAACCCACTAAGATACTTTATATGCCCATGTTAGTGAAAAATGAAGCCTTAAGTTGGAGTTGATAGTGTACGCCATAGCTCCTAGAACGTGCTTGTAACCAAAATTTCTATTACAAATTAGAGATCAAAGATATTTATTTTATTTGCAATGAAGAGAAAATATTGATCCAAACAAGAATTTGATATGCCCTTTATATTGAACTGAATATATGGAGGGTATATGGAGGATTATGATGGGCCAAAAAGTGGCAATATGATGGGTATATATAGGGCATGTGGCTGACAACTTTTTTTTTACCCAAAATTGATGAAATGAAAAGGGTTTTTAAAGGATATTCTTAGCTTTCCACCAATATAAATTATGATTTATTTTGAATTTAATAAATAATTATTATTTATTTTCTATTTGAATTACGACTAAAGTTTTGATTGATAGGTTGATTGAAAAACATCTATAGCTTTCAAATGGTATCATATTTTTTGAGACTGAAACATACATCACATTCTATGATTCACATACTATAGGATTAAAAAAAGAAAAATTAAATTTCATTAAGTTTTGACCAAGTTAAGGTAGTCAGATATATGAGTTTTTATGTTTTTAAAAGTTGTAATAAAAAAATCATAATTAATTATTTACTTGGAAAAAAATTACAAAAAAATATGCATCACATTGGGACATAAGTCCTCTACCTATATCTCAAATCTTATTAAAAAATATTATCATTTTATTGTGATTAGGGTTGTCAGACAGACACCTACTTATTTTTTCCCGAAAATTTAAGTACTACTGCATTGAAATTTCAAATTTTCACCAAATAGATTTTCCTTTTTTAAAATAAACCTAGTATTTTAGAAACTACATTCAATTTTTTATAGATTCTATTTTTACACATTTTTGAAATAATATAGATAACTTATTCAAATTTTTACATCAAGTTACCTAAATCTGATTTTTCTAAATTTTTTGCCACTTAAAAGGGCCTATTTTTTCCATGATGATCCTACACATGCCCTAGATAATGATTACAATGAAGGATCAATCCTTATAAAAGGAAAAAATAAAACCCTGGATGAGGACTTGATTAGGTTGAGACATGTGTCCTAATCTCATGCAATGAGACAACTTAACATATATTTAGCCCAATTTAACAATAAAAAGTCACTATTATGTTTAGCTTAAGTGAAAAAAATAATAAGGGAGTTAATATGTAATAACCCTTTTCCCTAAATTATAGAATTACAAAAATACCAAATGATTGAAATAAAAGAGAATCATTAATAGTAGTTACATAATTTATTATCAAGAGGACCGTCCTAGATTGGAGTAAGTTAATCATGGAGTGTGCCAACCTAATTAAGGAAGTTTAAAGAAAATTAATTAAAGTTTGGGCAGACCCTATATGCTAGTCTAACATACATAGTTTAATGCCCAATATAATGTGCAATGATTATTCTAAATTAAATGAAGTGGTTATATTTCCTAAAAAAGTAGTGTTTCATTACAAAGAAATGGGCAAAGTTTAGGCAGTGATTATCTCTTAACAAAGAGACATTTCCTTTCCAAAGGATATCAACTTTCAAAGAGATATGTATTCTAATTATATATGAAGATATAAATGTCATTTGAGAGGGGATGAATGGGAAACAATTATCTTCTAAATACTAAAATATATATTCACATAGAAAAACAATTAGATCATCGAATCATCTTTAGAAGGATATTCAAAAGCATTTTGACCATTAGATTTTAAAAAAAATAAAAGGAAACAAGAGCATATTTAAGCTAATCATCTACACTCAGTCGATAAGGGTAGAATTAGTAATAAATATACTTACATCTTAGAATATGGTAGATTATATTTTTTCAAGTATTACAGTATCCACTATAATATTATTCTAACTGATTATAAGTTTATTAATATCTATGGAATTGGATCTATATTGTTATGTTTGTAATTAACACCAAGCAACCATTCGAGAATTAATGGGGAAGTACAATTAGGGTTAGAAGATAATATATTTCTTTCTATGTAGACCACCTCATGTGGATGACTGGGGGTTTTCTACTTGGTTCCAAGGGGATGAGTGACCACTCTTGGTCTTAGGTATAGGAATCTACTTGCCTCCTATTGTAGTTTTTCCCAATCACTATATTGATAGGTTGTTGGAAAGGATTCTAGGAGTCTCAATCATAATAGGGATGGATAAGGTAGAATGGATAGGGAATGTAGATACACTTTTACCCACTAAGTAGACCAATCCATGTAGATGACTAGCGATCTACCACTTGGGGCCAAGAGGGATGGTATATCCACTCTTTGGCTTATTTGAGATAGCTTCGAGTGGACTTATCATGTTTCCCATCCAATTCCTATTATGATTAAACTACCACTATGCATTTTGGATGTGGTATAGTTTAATAGTTATGTATGTACATGGTTCAAATATTTATATATGTTTGATAATATCAATGATATTCCAATATTATCTAACATGATTACAGGACCTAAATCAAGGTTTATCTTTCTTCAAGAATCTAATTGGTAAGTTCAAACCTTAACTACATTAAACTTATGATTCTATGGAAAGACTTAGGGAAATCCAAAAAGGAGACATTACATAATAATTAATTAATTATTAAGTTTTGTCCCAATTATTCCAGCACCCCACGTTAAGACTAACTTAGGGAGAAACTAAACAACTTATAAAGAATAAAATGATGGATGCATGGATGGGTCTTGACTAGAAGGATTGATAAGGTGCCTATGTACAAATAAGTGAAATGTCTCATGAGTAGAGAAAAGGAGAAAACCACATTGGAAAAAACTCCTCTTTAAACTAAAGAAAATGAAACATATACACTAGTGAAAGAAGGATAGAGGAGGACTCAATTTGAAACCCACTGACTACTTCTATCACACAAGTATAATATATTTTCCCCAATAGGAGAGAGAAAATGAGGATATCCCCTTATAATTAAGTCTCCTATGTAAATGATGAATGATTGAAGAAAAAATATGTTCCACTACCCACAAAAAACACTTTTTTACTTAGGAAGAAATATATCTACTAGTGATTAGAAAATCTAATAAAAAATATGGAAGAATAAGAAATCTAAATCCAATGAAGTGTTCTTATGAAAAGCACTCAAGTCTCGACATGCTGTAAAGAGATGATGTCAATCTAAAAATTGATGAAGACTAATGTAGAACAACCTCCAAATATGATTCAAAGATGATGGTGGGATAACAATGGTGATGTAGCTATCAATGAAGGGGAGATGAATTTCCTCCAATTAATCCTCCAAAACTGAAATTTGAGAGTTTAAAAACAGGGATGATATGTTTGCAAGATAAAAATCCTATGTAGTTGTGTCTAGAAGAAGGTGTGTGTCTTGTTGCAATGAACCAATAGGGGGGAAAGATGTGGTGATTCCAATATAATCAAGAAAAAAAAAATAGTGATGTAGTTTCAATATCAGTAGTGGGAACATGAAGACAAGTCTCTAAACCATCAGAACATGCAAGACTTGTGATATACTTAGGCTCCTCTAAAGAATCATCATCAACTTGGGTATGGAATCTACATCTATAAGATGAATGAGACAATCTCAAGTAGGATCCTTTGGGTATGGAGAGATATGAGGGTATCTATGGATCTCACAAAGTCAATTCCAAAGTGTGTGGGGGCAATCAATGTTTGATACAACACACATAGTGTCAAGATCAAAACCAGAACAAATAACTCCTACAACATGATCATTGATAATACTTGTTAATGCTAAGAAAATCCTTGGTGTATCTAGCATAGATATGAGTCTCTAAAGATAAGACAAAATTTCAAGCTACCCGAGATGTGTCTGGATGTCATGTGACAAAGACTCATAGTTATATTTTTATAGAATGACCATAGAAGGATGAACATAGAAACCATGATACTTCCTCAAATGAAATAATTAGAGATAATAACCTCAATATATAAAAATTAGATCAAATGAATGCATCTTACGCATTTAAAGACCCTTTCTAAGTTCCAAGACATCTAAGAAATTGATTGAAATGTAAAATAAAAAAATGAATAAAATTTACCCATGTTAGATTCTAAAAATGTGCATAAATGGATATGAGAAGATTTGAAATATCTTTCCAACACTGTTTGAATAATGAAAATTAGAGATAAAAGAAAAAATTATGAGCTCAAAAGAACAAAATGAAGATCTAACTTTGACTAAAAATAAAATAAACCGATAGCAAAATATGATGATGAGACCTACACCATTGAAATTTACTTAGAACTAGGTTTTTTATATCTCATTTCCTTGATTTTTTATATTGTATCCCCAAGTTAGGCCTTAAAGAAAAAAATAGCTCTTTTAGGAAAAATTAGGGCTTCAGGGGGGCTTGAGGGGTTTACAGTCATTTGTATAGTGTTAACATTAGCATAATGTCAGGTTGACATCAATGAATATCTCAAAATATTATCTTCACCAAAAATAGTAGCCACCAGGAAAAATAGGTCATCGATATATTTGATGCAAAGATTCCTTATATTTTTTGAGATTTTTGGGGGTTGAAGTATTTCTCTTACCAATTTTTTGGATCTATGCCAATCTTTTATTTTGTTGCCACTCTGAATTTTTAGCTATTATCAGCTCAAATCATTAATAGAAAACTTGTTTCAGTGTCTTTAACAAGCTAAATGAAGCTTCCTCCATCAGAAGGAGGGGGCTCATGCAAATTTAGTAGAGTGTAGGTTGTACAAGGATATTAAACCCTATCATAGCTTCTTTTTTATTTCAAAAAAATATATATGTTTTGAAACCTTATATAATTTTAAAAAAAATTAAAACTAGAGATTTGAACTTCCTTGCCTAGGTATTTAATGTAGCAAGGTCCTATAGAATTTTTACTACCATATGGAATTCATATGAACATACCAACTATAAAAGAAAAAAAATACATTTTTGCAACTACTCCAATTTTGAAAAAATGAAAAGTGATCTTAGGGTTTTTGGCCATTCTAGACTCAATGATGATGCTTGTTTCACAATAAGATGAGTCTATTTCCCTAAAGGTTGAATATCTCAAAATTTGGACAATAAGTCATAGATATGGTGCTCTAGTACCATGTTGGATATTATAGTAAACACCACAACTCCCAAAAAATACCTACAACTAAAAGACCTATCACAAATGAGAGCTCAAAGAAATTGATTTTCTATGAAACTAAGAGAGGAAAAATTATTCACATTATTATTCAATAAAAAAGGCATATCATATGTTTGTGTGAAAAAATATTTTCTTGCTTGGTTGAATAGAAAATCAATTGCTTTCATCTCTCATACATATGATAAATGTTTTGGTTGTAGGCAACTTTTGCGAGATGTGGGGTTCACTATACACTCCAAAAACTTGGAACAATGAATCTGTATCATACCAATGGTAATTACCTTTAGAAGAGTTATATAGCTACACCACTTGTTAGTTTCTACAAAATGAAGTTTATATGAGAAAAAGAGCTCAAAAACCATATAAATTATAAAATAAATATAAGTAGAGATTTATGAAATAGAGGAACCACCTTATGCAATATAGGTGTAGCTTTATAATGTAGAGGTACAACTTTATGAAATAGAGACCTTGCACTCTATGAAATAGAGGTGCCACTCTATGAAACAAAGGTGCCACTTGTTGATGTGTTTTTTATGCACTTCTCAACATAGGTAATGCGTAGGTGCACTACCTCTCTTGAAAGATAATCTTCCACAATCAAATTGCCGAACACTATCCCAAGGTCTCTCAGATGTCAGGTCATGACAGTGCTTAGATATCTCAGTAGTTTGATGTGATTTGCTGGAATCACAAGGCGGACTTACGGATGAGTTACAAAGCATGGAAGTTGGGTTTGTAAATGCAGTTTCAAAGTGCTGGAAGTGAATGAACAGTGGCTGTCCACTCAAAACAGCAAGTTGAAACTCATCAAATTCATCTGATTTAGCTTCATGGTGATGCTTTGGGTCCTACTCTAACCAAGGATTAAAAAAAAAACAGCAAAGGAGAAGGGTTAAGAAAGTTATTCTAATCCTAAGCTATGAATGAATAGTAACAATGGTGGCTGCTAAAGTAGACAGATTTCCTAAACTAGGTTTTTCTTGGCCAAGAGAAACCTACAGTTGCACAAAACTAGTACAATCTTCTAAGGACTGCAGATTTTTAGATTACACACACACATCATGCACATGTAATTGAACTAAGTTGCAGCAATGAAGTAATGAGCTCAAAATAGCTTTGCAAAGTCACTCATCATCAATGAACCCCAAAAAGCATGAGCTGGAAATCCATTAAATACTAAAACAGCAAAAACCATCACCACTCCCATTCAAGAAACTAACACTAAAACTAACATGCAAGGTGAACTATGCATACATAAAGAGCAAACTCAAAAGGAACACCCATAAATCATGCAATGTTGCTTTCTATTGTTGCAGAATGTCTTTACATCAATTCTCCAACCCTTACAAATGAGGGGCAAGCCCCTATTTATAGTTTCCCAAAGCCCAAATGAATGGCTAGGATTCAATTACATCAAATGACCTAGATTCAATTACATTAGGGTTTCACCTACCCCTCATTATCTAGCAATTTTAAAATACATTCCTTGTCTTTTCCTTGTTTTGTCATCTAGTGCCAGTTACTATAGCAATTTTGTCATTTAGCTGATTGCCCTTTTCACTGTAGCAGAAACTGCCTAAAAGTTGTCTTTTGCTTGATGTGCTTGCACTGTTCTTCCTTTGATCAAACGAGTCCGTTGACGATTGGCATTAATGGATTGGCAGCCCCTGATTCAGGCAGAAAGCTCCTTAGAAATCATCATCATCTGGAAAAAGGTAGGACAACTCCCTCAATGGGCCTCTTCGATAGACCTACAGAAGGCTTCTTGACTCCTGCAAACACGAAGTGCCGTAAGTGCATTTATACATGAATTAAGGAAAATGTCAGTCAAACCTACAAATTTCTAGTTAGATCTATCCATGCATCATCAAAAGATCTTGATATTCATATTTGGAGCTCATTTGGACCATAAACATTAATGCGTGCTTCAAGGGTGTGAGCGCCAGAGGGCAGAAAGACGGCGGAAGAAAGCCAGAAGGCAGACAGCGGATGGATGCCAAAACAACTAGGAAGAAGGCGGGCTCCCAGATGTTCAAAACAGCCAGGAAGGAGGCAAGTTCCCAGATGTTCAAAACAGCCGGGAAGGAGGCAGGCTCCTAGATGTTCAAAATAGCCAAGGAGGGATGAACTTCTGGAAATGGCCACAGAGGGGCTGGGATCCGGAGGGCGAAAAGAAGGTGGCCACCAGAAGTTCCAAAACGGCCACGGAGAGGCAGAAGTCCGAAAACGGCCATAGAGGGGCCGGGCTCTAGAGGCTGGGAAGGAGGCAGTCATTGGATATTTGAAAACGATGACGGAGAGGTGGAAGTCTGGAAATGGCCACGAAGGGGCCGGACTCTGGAGGCTGGGAATGAGGTGGCCGTCGGATGTTCCAAAACGGCGACGAAGAGGCAGAAGTCCGAAAATAGCCACGGAGGGGCCGGGCCCCGGAGGCCAGGAAGGAGGCAGCAGTTGGATGTTCCAAAACGCCGAAGGAGAGGCGGAAGTCCAGAAACAGCCACGAAGGAGCTAGGCTCCGGAGGCCGGGAGGGAGCCAGCCGCCGGATGTTCCAAAATGGCGACGGAGAGGCGAGACCCTGGAAATGGCCACAGAGGGGCCGGGCTCTAGAGGCCAGGAAGGAGGCAGCCGATGGATGTTCCAAATAGCAAAAGAGGGAAGAAGCTCTGAAACAACCAAAACTTAACCAAACTTTGATGAAACATTGGCAGTTCATTTAAGCACATCAAACACATCCTAGATCCAAAAAAGGGTGATCCCAAAGTCAAAAATGAGGAAACGGGAGCGACGAGGGTCCACGGATGTTTCCAAATAGCCAAGGAGGAAGGGAATTCCGGAGGGAAAGTTCTAAAACCATCGAAACTTAATGGAACATTGACGAAATCTTGGCAGTTCATTTACACACTTGAAACACATCCTAGATCCAAAAAAGGGTGACCCCAAAGTCAAAAATGAGGAAACGGGAGCAACGGGGGTCCACGGATGTTTCCAAACAGCCAAGGAGGAAGGGAATTCCAGAGGGAAAGTTCCGAAACCATCGAAACTCAACCAAGCATTGACAAAACCTTGGCAATTCATTTACACACTTCAAACACATCCCAAATCCACCAAAAAGTTGTCCCCAAAGTCAAAAATGTGGAAACTGGACCGACAGGGGTCCACGGATGTTTCTGAAACAGCCAAAGCAAGACAAAAGGCAGAAAGGGGATGGGGGACTTTATTTCTCCATAGATTTGAATACCCCAAGCAGGTGAATTTGGGTAGGGGAATTTGATTGTTTGATGGCACATGACCAATTTGGGCTTGGAAATGGGGCATGCAAAACAAGACAGGAGCAAAGCAGCCTGTCGGGAGCAAAAAAAAGGGGGTCCCTGCCTATGGCGGGGCGTGTGTGCAAAACATGCACAACAAATGGCGACTCGTTGGGGAAATGCTTAAGAGCATTTTGATGACA
Source organism: Sequoia sempervirens (assembly GCA_007258455.2). Taxonomy (NCBI): domain Eukaryota; kingdom Viridiplantae; phylum Streptophyta; class Pinopsida; order Cupressales; family Cupressaceae; genus Sequoia; species Sequoia sempervirens. Next base: position 68,459,467 of record VDFB02000017.1, read on the forward strand.
AACTGGAATCATGAACCCAAAATCTCTGGTTTCAACCTTCACGCTAGGGCAAACAAACCAGACACCCAACCAAAGGATGAAAACCATTAGCCAACCCAACCTTCATTATGCTGAAAATCCAAGTGTGTGCAATTGCATTAATTCTCATTCTTCAGTTGCTACAAGAACCCAAGCTCCGTTCAGTTAAGCTACGTAGTTTATTCTAACTCCAAAAGCATCTGAGACATTGCCTCGCTACCAGTCAGGCATCCATAGCCCCGACGAGGTTATCGCTGTGATTCTCCCGAACATTGCTCTACTGCCGGTCGGGCATCCATAGCCCCGGTAGAGTTGCTCGGATACCCCTAAAAATTTGAATTTTCCTTTCTTTTAATTTTCAGTGTTTTCTTTATTTCTTTCTTTTCTCTTTTCAGCTCTTTTATTTCAACTCGCAAGCATTGAAGCTCGCACTTAGGGCTGAGAATCATAGTGGCGCTAGAGCAGAATTTTAGATTTTTCACTTAACTAGACTTCACAAAAGGCCCTATAGTGACCGTCAAATTCTTAAGATGTGTAAGAGCTATAAGATTTCAGAATACGTCAAAGTTAGACTAAACCAACAACTTATCCTCTTTGAATTAAACACCTGGATCGCTTGACACTAATAGAAGACCTTCACCATCTACTCTGAAGACTTGATTAGAGCTTAACAAAGAAATACATAAAACAACCCCAAGCGATAAGTATGGTTGTTGTGCGCACAGATGTGCCCAGCTAAAAGCAGATGGACCCCAAGCAAAGCAGCAACAAAGTGAAAGCAAACAAAAAGTAAACGAAGCAAGAAACCTACACAAGCCAACTAACCTAAGGAAAGCAGGAAAGCAGAGTATTTACAAGAAACCTATACTAATAAAAAATGAGCTATGTACAAAGATATTTACAAAGCACTATGTTCAAGCACGACAAACCAACATTAACATTCATTGGATTTCATAAAGCATGCACGAGCAAACAGGTAATCGTTATTGTTCTTAACCATGCAAACTTGTCTTTATATTCTGGAAAAAGAAATTCAATGTTGCAACACTCAAGTTCAACCACGTCATCATGAAAAATCAGCAATTGAAGAGGCTCATTGAACCCATGGTTAATCCATAAACATGTTCATTTTCCCTTATTCCCATAATCAAAATAATAAGTGAAGTTATGAGAAATGAAAGGGGCAAGGAAGGATAAAACCTGGATGTCATCACACGGAGGTGGCAGCATTGGACAGTTGAGAGAAAGCACAACATCATTGGTTGTTGCATTGGCAGCTTCGGGTGGGCGCGGTGGAGGGTGCAACACTTTGGACATTAAGCATGCATAAGGTTGGGAGGATGGGGCAGTAAACAACTCTTTTAATCTACCAATGGGATCCACAACCTCCACTAGTTGTTCGTCGAGGAAGTACACCTCATCTGCGTGGGTTTCTGTTGCCAGAACCTCTTCTTGATTGTGTCTTCAAGGGGCAGCATGCTGTCCCATCTCCTTTCCCATGTGTGAGCCTTATTTTTGTGATGTTTAGTGTCATGGGATGATGACATACGTGAATCTATCCTATTGCAGCCATCTGGTTGTGAAGGAAAATCTGCAAGGATTGAGGCGGAAGGACCCTCAGTTGCAACCCACGGTTGACCAAGCTCGTCGTATTTGTTGGCAGCCATCGAAACACCTCCACCTTTATCTTCTTCCTTTTGTTGTTCATGTATCTCCTCATGGTGCCCACTTGTTTCCTCTTGGTCACTATCACTGTAAATGGAGAAGGAGCTCCTCTCCCAATCTGGAAACTCTAGTGCATCATTGTTCAAGGGCTCAAGGAGTATGTATTCATCACTACTGTCTTCTGAGATGTGCTCTTCCTCGACATGAGCATACCTCCGTAGTGAAGCTCCCAATGGAAAGAAGTCATCAATTGATGGCACCTCATCAAGGGGACCAAAGTCTACTGCACAATTTCCCTTTGAAGACTCGCCAAAAAGTCCATTGTCCATGGTACACAACTGCTCTTTAAGAGGAATAACTTCTTGGTGACTGGTGGACAGCATTCCCACTTGATCTACTCCATCGGTCAGAAGTCCAAGACTATATTGTTGTCCTTCTATTGCTGCCCCAACATCCTCTTGAGGTCTACCTTCAGCTAAGCCATCACTTGATTTGGGATTTTGGTCTTCTTCCTCAACCCTTGAAGTGGTTGCGGGAGGTGGTGTGCTTGGTTGTGCCCCTTGCCCCTTGACTTGCTCAATGGCCTCTTGGCATAACTTACATGTGAGCTCTAAGTGTGATGAATCATGGAGTCGACACCAATTTGGGAGCAGCAATATCTCCAAATTAACTTGGTATTTTAACTCAGTCCAATCCCTCACTAATCTGGAGACTAGTTGGTCATATCTATCCATGATCGGGTCCTCCTCATCACTTGAAAAAGAAGCATGATGGAAGACAGCCATAGCGAGTGGTTGTTCCCACTCCCCCAAATCTGTATTTTCAGATTCTCGATCACTGTCATTTATGAAGGAGAGGTCTTCCGACCTAATTTTGCTCATGCTTTGATCATCTCCTTCTGCTGCCCCAAGGCTTTTAGCCTCTTCTTGATTTTCAGCATTTGCGTTAGCTGTCCTAGCATATACTGCTGCAAATTCTGTTAATTCATCTTCAATTGCCATTCGTTCCTCTTCTTGAGTGGAAGACTGCTCTTCTTCAATGGAGGGAAAACCTACTAAATTGGTTACAATCAGATTTTCATCAATGCAATTTGTTGTCCCAAGGCTTTTAGCTCCTCCCTCTTGGTTTTCATTTTCTATGTCTGCTGTCCCAACACCAACTTGTGTCAAATTTCTCGGTTCATCTTTATTTTGTTGTCCTTCGGATGTTGACAACTCTTTTGCCTCATTGGATAACTTCTCTTCATTGAGAGTTGGCTACTCCAACTTGTTCGAACAACCCCTAGCTTGAGCGATGATTTTTGTGCATGACGAGCAAGTGAATTCGGAGTGGGGTGCATTATGAAATCTGCACCAACAAGACATTAATATTTCCTCCAATCTTGGTCCATCCTTGCTGCTCAAATTTTCCTGGATCAGCTCCTTGAATGCCTTGGCTGCCATGGTTGTCAATTCTTCCTCTGAGTTTGCAAGGGCTAAAGGCTGATATATTTCCCAAAAGGAAATTTCTCCCTGCAAGACCTTCTCAATTTTGTCCAAGAATGTTAGACACCCCAATTCACTATGTATGCAAGTGCAATGGATCTGACATCTATCCACCAACACAAATTGCTGCAATGGCTTCTTCAATCTCTTATTCAAATGTGCATGTAACTGAGTGATGTTGATTTCCAAATGCTGCTCCATTTCGACTCAGCTCTTGTTTGCCTTCAAAATTTTCTGATTTTTAAATTAAAGAGATCTCCTATCTCATATTTCTTCCTGAATGTTCCTTTCTCAACTTCCAACTTTCAGCTTCATAGCCTCAACATGTCAAGCCCTCCTTCTAGTGCCAGTTCTGTTGATGGCGTTAGGAGGAGGAGGGCATGGAATGAATCACTTCCAACCTTCAGCTTTGTATTCCCAACATATCAGCCCTCCTAGCGCTAGTTCTGTTGATGGTGTTAGGAGGAGGAGGGCATGGAATGAATCACTTCCAACCTTCAGCTTTGTATTCCCAACATATCAGCCCTCCTTCTAGCACCAATTGTGTTGATGGCGTTAGGAGGAGGAGGGCATAAAATGAATCACTTCCAACCTTCAGCTTTGAATTCCCAACATGTCAAGCCCTCCTTCTAGTGCCAGTTGTGTTGATTGCGTTAGGAGGAGGGCATAAAATGAATCACTTCCAACCTTCAGCTTTGAATTCCCAACGTGTCAAGCCATCCTTCTAGCGCCAGTTCTGTTGTGGCGTTAGGAGGAGGAGGGCATAAAATGAATCACTTCCAACCTTCAGCTTTGAATTCACAACGTGTCAAGCCCTCCTTCTAGCGCCAGTTTTGTTGATGGCGTTAGGAGGAGGAGGGCATAAAATGAATCACTTCCAACCTTCAGCTTTGAATTCCCAACGTGTCAAGCCCTCCTAGCGCCAGTTATGTTGATGTGTTTTTTATGCACTTCTTAACACAGGTAATGCGTAGGTGCACTACCTCTCTTGAAAGATAATCTTCCACAATCAGATTGCCGAACACTATCCCAAGGTCTCTCGGATGTCAAGTCATGACAGTGCTTAGATACCTCAGTAGTTTGATGTGATTTGCTGGAATCACAAGGCAGACTTACGGATGAGTTTCAAAGCATGGAAGTTGGGTTTGTAAATGCAGTTTCAAAGTGCTGGAAGTGAATGAATAGTGGCTGTCCACTCAAAATAGCAAGTTGAAACTCATCAAATTCATCTGATTTAGCTTCATGGTGATGCTTTGGGTCCTACTCTAACCAAGGATTAAAAAAAATAGGAAAGGAGAACGGTTAAGAAAGCTATTCTAATCCTAAGCTATGAATGAACATTAACAATGGTGGCTGCTAAAGTAGACAGATTTCCTAAACTGAGTTTTGCTTGGCCAAGAGAAACCTACAGTTGTACAAAACCAGTGCAATCTTCTAAGGACTGCAGATTTTTAGATTACACACACACATCATGCACATGTAATTGAACTAAGTTGCAGCTATGAAGTAATGAGCTCAGACTAGCTTTGCAAAGTGACTCATCATCAATGAACCCCAAAAAGCATGAGCTGGAAATCCATCAAATACTAAAACAACAAACACCATCACCACTCTCATTCAAGAAACTAACACTAAAACTAACATGCAAGGTGAACTATGCATACATAAAGAGCAAACTCAAAAGGAACACCCATAAATCATGCAATGTTGCTTTCTATTGCTGCAGAATGTCTTTACATCAATTCTCCAACCCTTACAAATGAGGGGCAAGCCCCTATTTATAGTTTTCCAAAGCCCAAATGAATGGCTAAGATTCAATTACATCGAATGGCCCAGATTCAATTACATTAGGGTTTCACCTACCCCTTATTATCTAGCAATTTTAAAATACATTCCTTGTCTTTTCCCTGTTTTGTCATCTAGTGCCAGTTACTATAGCAATTTTTTCATTTAGCTGATTGCCCTTTTCACTATAGCAGAAACTGCCTAAAAGTTGTCTTTTGCTTGATGTACTTGCAGTGTTCTTCCTTTGATCAAACGAGTCCGTTGACGATTGGCGGCCCCTGATTCAGGCAGAAAGCTCCTTAGAAATCATCATCATCTAGAAAAAGGTAGGACAACTCCCTCAATGGGCCTCTTCGATAGACCTACGGAAGGCTTCTTGACTCCTACAAACACGAAGTGTCGTAAGTGCATTTATACATGAGTTAAGGAAAATGTCAGTCAAACCTACAAATTTTCGGTTAGATTTATCCATGCATCATCAAAAGATCTTGATATTCATATTTGGAGCTCATTTGGACCATAAACATTAATGTGTGCTTCAAGGGTGTGAGCGCCAAAGGGCGGAAAGACGGCGGAAGAAAGTCAGAAGGTAGACAACGGACGGATGCCAAAACAACTAGGAAGAAGGCGGGCTCCCGGATGTTCAAAACATCCGGGAAGGAGGCAGGCTCCCGGATGTTCAAAACAGCCAGGAAGGAGGCAAGCTCCCAAATGTTCAAAACAGCTGGGAAGGAGGTAGGCTCCTGGATGTTCAAAATAGCCAAGGAGGGATGAACTTCCAGAAACTACCACAGAGGGGCCGGGATCCGGAGGGCGGAAGGAAGGTGGCTGCCGGAAGTTCCAAAATGGCCATGGAGAGGCAGACATCTGAAAACGGCCACAGAGGGGCCGGGCTCCGGAGGCTGGGGAGGCAGCCGTTGGATATTCGAAAACGGCGACAAAGAGGTGGAAGTCCAGAAATGGCCACAGAGGGGCCAGACTCCAGAGGCTGGGAAGGAGGCGGTTGTCGGATGTTCCAAAATGGCGACGGAGAGGCAGAAGTCCGAAAACGGCCACAGAGGGGCCAGGCTCCGGAGGCCGGGAAGGAGGTAGCTGTTGGATGTTCCAAAATGGCGAAGGAGAGGCGGAAGTCGAGGAAAAACTGGAGGCCCGCGAGAAAACGGTTTTGAGCCACTCCAAAACGAAACCTTGGCAGTTCATTTAAGCACATCAAACACATCCCAGATCCAAAAAAGGGTGATCCCAAAGTCAAAAATGAGGAAACGGGAGCGACGGAGGTCCACGGATGTTTCCAAATAGCCAAGGAGGAAGGGAATTCCGGAGGGAAAGTTCCAAAACCATCAAAACTTAAAGGAACATTGACGAAACCTTGGCAGTTCATTTACACACTTGAAACACATCCTAGATCCAAAAAAGGGTGATTCCAAAGTCAAAAATGAGGAAACGGGAGCAATGGGGGTCCACGGATGTTTCCAAATAGCCAAGGAGGAAGGGAATTCCGGAGGGAAAGTTCTGAAACCATCGAAACTCAACCAAACATTGACAAAACCTTGGCAATTCATTTACGCACTTCAAACACATCCCAAATCCACCAAAAGGTTGTCCCCAAAGTCAAAAATGTGGAAACTGGACCGACAGGGGTCCACGGATGTTTCTAAAACAACCAAAGCAAGACAAATGCAGAAAGGGGATGGGGGACTTTATTTCTCCACAGATTTGAATACCCTAAGCAGGTGAATTTGGGTAGGGGAATTTGATCGTTTGATGGCACATGACCAATTTGGGCTTGGAAATGGGGCACGCAAAACAAGACAGGAGAAAAGCAACCTGTCGGGAGCAAGAAAAAGGGGGTCCCTGCCTATAGCGGGGCATGTGTGCAAAACATGCACAACACCACTCTATGTAATAAAGGTGCCACTTCGTAGATAGGACCTAAAAAATAGCTTCAAATGGAACACAAAGAATCAAGTTTTTCACCAACACAATTGGGAAACTTGCAATATAAGACTATGGAATACTAGAAAACATAAACATATTGCCAAAATATGTCATATTATATGATCAAAAATATCTCAAAATGAAGCAAACCATATATCTCCTAGTACACTTGTAAAAAAACCCAATTTTAAAAAACCCTAGAAACCTTAATTTTTACAAGAAAATGATGAAACAAACATAAAAAACAAAGTGATGGAATGATCATATCCTATAAAACAAGGTCTGAAAGGTAAATAAAACCCTATATCTAGCTCAAAATTATCAAATCCTAAGAATAAATTAAAAGCATATTTTTGGGTAACAAAAGCATAGCTTTGTAGAATGAAACCACATTTATGTGAAACAAAATTATAAATATATTCTACAGAGGTGAATTTTTGTGAAACAAAGGTGCCAATTTATAGTCTAGGACCCAAAAATACTTTTTGTATCACAAAAATTCATAAAAAATTATACCATAAAAGTTAAAAAGGGACCTCAATCCCACTCGACATGTGAAAATGAAGATGAAAGAAAATAATGAAGGTAAATAAAGAGTAGGATAAAGGAACAAAAAGCATAATACCTTCACCTAGAATATTTTCTTCACTCCATGATTAAGCAAAAATGGATTTTACTCATATTCCATTTGGTTTTCTCTTTGATATTGATATGTGGATTACTCAATGCTCTAGCATAACCTTTATATGATTTGTTAATTTGATACATAAAAATAGTGGCATGTAGTTATGATAATATATTCTAGGTATCAATTGCTCAAGATTATTTTATGAAGGATGAGAGCCTCTAGATAAAGAGTCTAAAGAGGAAAAACCAATGGTCAAGAATGATTGATGATGGATGGCTAAGATTGAAGGAGGATTAGGATTCAGATTAAAGACGTAGTTATGTGACAAGTGGAAAATGAAGGATGTGATCCATGTTTAGGATTATGAAAAGGAAAAAAATTCTTATGATAATGGATAGGATTAAGAGGATTAGATGAGATGAATGGATAAGATGAAAAGTTAGTTTGACCTTTCGATAGGTGTCTAGGTACAATGAATCTAGAAAAGGAGTTAGTAAGACATATGAAGGGGACACTTGTCACATGAGAAAATTTTTAGAGTATGATCTATGTGAACATGATAGAGGGATAGTATTAAATGGACAAGGATAGAGGATAAAGGGGAACTAATTAAATAAATAAATTATAAATTAATTAATGAGATCATATGAAGGGAAAATAATTATAGAAAAATTGAGTATTTATTTAATTAAAGGATTAGGATAAAGATGGGAATAATTAAATAAATAATAAATATTTAATTAATTAATGGCTAAGCATAGGCTAAATTTTAGGTTTGGCTAGGGAAGGTCAAATTTTAGTTTTCTACAAGTTGTTATAAAATTCTCTACACCATGCAAGATTTGATTGAATATTATAGCCACGTGAGTCCTAGGAACTTCATGAAATCAAAAGAGAGATCACCAATGAGATAATAATGTTATTTTATCAAAGGATGCAAACGATAGATTATGATTGTATGATTTTTAATTTACACATGAGAACCTTTGGTTATATAGCCAAGGTGAGACATAGGAATAGAAAATATCATGACATGTGTTTTAATCCTTTATCATGAGAAAACTAATATTAAAAGACCTAGGATATAATTATTAAATTTCAAAAGCTAATACAATATCTTATGACAACCAAAAACCTTCTAGAAAGATTCCTTAGGATGTAGGTAAGCTTAACATGTAAATAGGACACACTAATAAACTACTTAGGTAAAACACATATTTACACCAACCATTCCTTTACTAGTTGGCACTAATATTTTATTACATATGTGTCACAAGAATGAAGATGACTTTCAAGATATACCTAATGTACCATATGCTAATGTTATAAGAATTTTCTTTTTTTAAAAAAAGGGCAAGTAAAAATTTATAGACTCAAAGAAACATTACAAAACAACCAAAAAATATATCAAAAACCACCAACTGTACACCCAAAAAAAGTGCCCAAAGGAACCCAACCAAGGAGCCAATTACATATGAAGGTCTTCCATAATTATAATTATTGACATGCATTTGTATGATATAATTTTTTACTAAAACCAATAATGTATGATTAGTGAGATGAAATATCAACTTTTACATGCATTTGAAATGAAAGACCTAATGGTAACAAAGTGCATACTGGTAATGGAAATAAAAAGAGATCAAATAAACATAAAGAACTTGGTTATCATAAAGTAAGTGTTTAAATACTAGTTTGAATAGATTTAGTATGCAGTAATGTAAACTAGTTATAATTGATTTACTAGTTGGCATTAATTTTTGTTAGATATGTATCCCAAGAATGTTTTTATTTTTATTTTTTTTAAATTTAGCCATAAGTGGTAGACCACTTATATATATATATATATATATATATATATATACACAGCTGGTTCAGGCAGACATACTGGCAGGAAAGAACCAATAAGAAAACCCCCAGTTGTTGTCTGAGTAACTAATTTTACAAAATATGAAGAAGACCAATAAGGTCCCAAAACAGTTGACCAGTTGACCAATTGTCTGAATACAACATTACATCTGATCATACCCTTTTACGGCCAAAAATCCCTAACAAAATTGTTTGATTACAACATTACAGCTAATCATACCCTTTTACGACCAAAAAACCCTAACAGAGCATACATACTATATATACCCCTATCACTTTTTACATAACACTGACAATTACAGACATATTTTTTTTAAAAGGAAAATGAGTCTGAAAATAGGCCAGCACTAAAAAGATGCAGATTTGCTTCCATCACACTGAAAGCCATTAACCAAACTTTCCTCTGTTTCCACATGTTTTCCTTAGTGATGACTATCATTCTCAAAGGGAGGGACTGTTTTGTTTATATCAGATACATAACGATAACAAAACTTATCTTTAGTAGCTTTTGATGAAGATGGAATTTGCAAGTCATGAATACAAATATGGCTTCTCAAGAAATAAATTGCATGATATTTTCTTTTAAAGTCATCAATCTCCTCCATAGAAATAGTAGACTTATATTTTTTATAACTTGGTAAAGATGCGCAGAAGTATCATGCATTGTGGATAATAACATGCCATGAAATATCCCAGCATACCTCCTCTTGTAATACAAGAGGTATCTTGGAAATAATCCTCCAATGAAGCCTTCACCTAAAGTGAAATCATACTTTTTTACACTGCTTAACAAAGCATCATTTTTCAAGTATGCACTCACCACAAATGTATTAGCAATAATCTTCAGAGTGTCAAAGTTTTGGACCAAGTCCAAAATATTAGATAAGAAAATTGAAAGCAAGTTTGTAGGAGAAATTAACCTTTGGAGCTCTATATGCAAAATATATTTGCCAATGATAACCTTAATGCAATTTAAAACTAATTTGCATTTAATTTTGAATACCTTTTGCAGTTCCTCTTTGTCAATGCAGGCAGAAAAAGGCTCCTTCCACGTCTTCACCTTAACTGGAATCCTATAATTATGGGCTTTGAATTCTACTAATTCCACACTTACGAAGTTTCTGGGAAGCTAAACACTGAGAAATAAAATTGTTTAAAGCAAATGAATGAGACATCTTATTTAATTCCATTTTTCTAATTAGGTACAATGAAAACATTGGAAAAAACACTCAGTAAGGATAGTACAGGTGAAGGATTTCAAAATATATATTCCATAATTCGGCTTACAGACTCATGCTAGCATTGTACCCTCTATGCCGCCAACAAAAATTGGCTTTAAAATCTATTACCATTTGTACTGACAGACAAATTTAGCAATGGAATATCTAATTTATGAGAGCTTCAACCAAATTTAGAAATGGCACAAGTCTTAATAGTATTGCTACCTCCAAACCACAATATCCTTACTGAGTGCCCAATGTGCCACCTCATTTGTACAATCCTGATATTGCTTGCATAGAAATTCGATTGAGATGCAGCGGACAAATGTAAAGCTTTCTTTCAGATGTGTTTAAAAGTACTACCAATATGTTAAAAATCCATGACATTTGAAGCCGCACATGCCATCGTGTGGCATGAAGAATTGAACCCATAGAGAATCCTACAAACTTAACACAAGATCATTAGTAGTACCAAAGAATAAATGTTGATGCAGTAAGATGTTGGCCAAACTGATGTAAGTCGAACAAAAAACATTTGATTAGAATTTAAAATTCCTCTATTTACTGATGCCTTGTTTATCTTGCCTAATTAAATCAATTAGGTTTGGGAATGCCTCTATTTGAATAGGAACATTTGGTTCCTTTAAATTATCTTGTTCGCTCCTCAATATTGCTTGAAAATTGGCCACTTTATTACCCTCGTGATAAGTATGTGTTATTATTAAACTTTCAAAATTATCAAGTAAATCCCATACTTTGTTAAGAATATAATGAAGATTCTGATTTTGTATTTTCCTCATCCTGAGTGCATTAATGAAAATCAATGAATCTCCTTCAATATGCATTTTTGAATAACCCCTCTAATTTGCCAATTCCATACCATGAAGTAATGCTTGAGCCTCAACATAGTTACTTGTAGCATTGGGTAAGTGAACAATATAAGCTGCTAGAACTTCCCTTGCCTCATTTCAAAAGCATATACCCCCACCAGAGAGACCCAGATTACCTTTAGAGGCACCATCAAAATTCAATTTCACAAAATCCTCTTGTGGAGGAAGCCAAGTAGCTGAAGTTTACTTATTTTTGTAGTATCCTTCTTCAAAACGCTTCCATCAAATGGTAGTTTAATGAATTTCCAACTTTAAAGAATTGAACTATCCCAATTTGTAAATGAATAATTAATAAACTTATCCCTTTGGATAGAAGAATTAACTCCCTCTAAAATGGCTTTCTCTATTTTTAATATTAACACTTCAATCGGAGATTTGATTTTTCTAAAACCCCTCATATTTCATTCCCACCATATATTCCAGATCACAAGAGTAGGAATGGTGATCCATATACATGCAAACAAAGAGGACCTAAAAAAAGTTGGTCATGCTTGAAATATCTCCCATATTGTGTTTAGTAAGGGAAAAGAAATTGAAAGTCTATATTGAATAAAGTTCCAACATTGATAAGCCACCTCGCATTGAACAAATAGATGATCTATTATTTCCGGCTCCAATCCACATAAGGGATATTGGAAAGGGTCAGCAATACTCAATTTAGCAAGATGATCACTTGTTAAAATTATCTTTTGCAAAGTGAGCCAGGAAAAACTACCAGCCTTTGGAAGGACTTTATTATTCCAACAAAAATTGTAAGCATTTTGAGGTGCAGTTGAATAGTGTGACTTTGCTAGGGCTACATATCCTTTTTTAACTAAATATAACCCATCTTTTGATGCTAACCAAATTATTCTATTAGATTTTGGAGATAAATAAACTATTATGTCCTTCACTGTATTATTAAACAATGCTACTTGATGATTATTTAGCAATGAATTTGGTGGTTCCTTCTAGATTGCTCTTCCCGATATTAGATTTGAAGACTATACGTAGTCTAACAAATTCCTCCCCCAAGCTTGGGACAAAATTACTTTAACTTCTTGCAATTCCTGATTAAAGGACAAAGGAGGCTTACCTAGCCATGAATCTTTCCAGAATTTGACACTGCGCCCATCATTAATTTCCCAAGAGGAGTGCTCAATTATAAGATTTCTATTGTTTGTAATAAAATTCCAAATTGTTGAACCCTTTGGAGGGTTAGCCACTATAAATATTCTAAGTGGATTGTTACTATCCAAGTATTTTTCTTGTAAAATTTTCACCCATTTTTCCTTCAGGCATGTATACATCTTCCATGCTAGCTTTGCCCCAAAAGCTTTATTTCGCTAGATAAGATTATGGACCTCTACCCCACGTTGTTTTTTACCTTTTTCCAATCCTTCTTAGGATACTAATGGAATCTTTTTCTTTTCATCAATATTTCCTTTCCATAAGAAGGATCTTATTATCTTTTCTATTTTCAAAATAACAGAGGTAGGGGCTTTAAGCACTAATAAAAAGTAATTAGGGATAGATGATAGTACTGATTTTATCAGAAGAATTCTTCCTATTAAGGATAACTATTAGGCTTTCCAAGTAATAATTCTTGATTTTAATCTATCTATTAGCTTATCCTAGTAGGAGACTTTATTTGAGCCTTTGAAAAAAGGAATAACCAGATATGAACAAGGTAATTCTACCTCTTGGAAGCCTAATATCCGAACAATTTTCTTTTTCAACTCTACAAATGTGTTAAAAGAGTAAACTTTTGATTTGGCTACATTTATCTATTGACCAAAAGCTTTTGAATATTTGTCTAGTACTTCCTTTACTTGATGTGCTTCCTTTACTGAAGATTTGTTAAATAGTAGGGTATCATCCATGAATAGATTGTGGGAAACATAAATTGGAGTATTTGGAATTTGTATACCTTGCCATTGATTTTGATTATGTCTGAATGTAATATATCTCCTTAAAGCCTCTAGCATAATTATGAATAGGAATGGGGATAAAGGATCACCCTACCAAACTCCTTGGGAAGAGTTGAAAAACCCCACTAAATTTCCATTTATTATTACAGAGAATTTGGCCCCAGAAAGACATGACCTCACCCATCTCCTCCATTAAGAAGAAAAGCAAAATTTTAATAAGACTAGATTTAATAACTCCCAATTAACTTTATCATAAGCCTTCATCATATATAATTTAACAATAAATGCTAGAAGACTTGAAGTGGATATTGAATGCAGGACTTCATGAGCTATTATTCCTCCATCTATGTCTCTCTACCAGGAACAAATCCTCCTTGTTCATGAGAAACAATTTTAGGGATGAAAGATTGAAGCCTTAGATATATTTCTTTTGTAAACATTTTATAAACCATATTACAAAGTGAGATGGGCCTAAATTCAAAAAAAAAATAGGCTCCTTTACTTTAGGAAGAATAACTATGTTGGTGACATTAAACTGCTTTAACATA